>CAIGQW010052710.1:1664824-1680585 GCA_903798125.1 Danio choprae
TCTATCTATCTATCTATCTATCTATCTATCTATCTATCTATCTATCTGTTCATTTTCCCTATGTAACCCTTCTAAGTTCCTCATTGTCAAGCCCATTTGTCATTATGGTTGTCATTATATATTTTAATAATATATCTATAAAATAACTTATGCTATCAAGATAGTTAAATAACTTTGATCATTATTTGACAATAAATAATTTTACTATTTAAAAGGATTATATTAAAAGGATTATATTAAAAGGATTTTTTTTTTTGGGCGGGGGGAATTTTTTTTTGACAAAGCAATACAGAGCGATCCATGTTGACATTATAGGTCTATGGTATATTAGTTCTACATTCATTAATACTCAGATAGTTCACATAGAGTTCAGAGTGGCAGAAGAGAGTAATCATGGGTCATGGGAGCTGACTTTTTTATTTAAACCACAGAAGATGGGCTCACTTAATACACTAGTTAAAATGCTTAGGACTGAATCTATAGAGTCTAGTGGGAATGTAAGCATGTCAGCATGGATGGGCCTAAAATGTTAATACAGAAGACAGTCTCAGGAGACACATTAGACATTAGCACAGTGCTGAAAACCACCTAATGAACGAGTGATCCCTAATGTTTGGGGACCACATACTGTACGCGTCAGTCCAAGTCCCCTAAGAAATCACAATCCGCTCATGGAAAGGTAGGAATCCAATCCAAGAGCGCTTAGACAGGCGCCATTTTTTCTAAACAGTGATTAAGTTCTATCGAATATCACCACGGATCTTAAGTGCTTTTCTGATGAAAGCTCTCCCATCTTGATCCTCCTCATATAAACTTGTGAAATTGGATCTTTCAAGTACTTGGGTAACAATTAAGCTCCTGCAAGGTAACCATTAGACAACTCTAACACACACTGAAACCTCTTTACCTAGTGAAAAATCTCTTCTAAAACTTTTTTTGTTCCCCCCTCAGGCATCACTCACGAGGTTTCACTGACAGCTACAAAGACAGGAATTTGTGGTCGTTGATCTGGTAGCATAACAGTGTTTTTTTTTTTTACAAAGCAATGTCTAAACAAATGTCTTCAAATGGAGTGGTTCGGTAACCTGGGCAGGCCTCATTCATTCCTAAGGCAACAATTACTCCCCATAGACTCTGCTAATCCTGAAATATGGACCTGTGACTAATGTTGGAATTTAGCAAGAAATCAGCTCTTGTTTCACGAGGCTTTATTGGAATAAAGCATGATGCGGTTCCAGTGATGAATGGTCCCAGGCAAAGTGACTGGGCCGGGCCTCTGTCTCCTTGTCTTTCACTATCACTTTAGTGCGAGTGCTGATTGGAAATGTCACAGAGGCATGTAACAAGCCTCTTCAGCTCATTGCCTGAGAGATAAGTTGTCATGTCAGTGGCAATTCTATACAGCTTACCTCTGAGATATGCTGGATGTGTTTGCTTTTAGAAGAGGCATAAAGGACTTCTTTTCTGTCCCATGTACTTGAACCTTTAGCACTTTGAACTGCCAAACAGTTTATAAAGAAAAAAGAGTGGCAATGAATGCTATGAATGATGACATTCTTGAAAAAAATATATGTATTCTAGAATCTAGTTCTGTCTTGTTAATACATAGTCTACTGGTATATTATGGGATCAAATTTTCAGCCAAAAACAATAAGCATAAATCAAAAAACTGAAAACACATGTAAAATTATAATGCACAAAAATGTAAACTAAATTCAATTCAATTCAATTCATGTTTATTTATATAGCGCTTTTACAAAGTAGATTGTGTCAAAGCAGCTTAACAGAAGTTCTAGTAAATTGAAACTGTGTCAGTCCAGTCCAGAGTTGAACTTTAGTTTAGTTAATTTCAGTGTGGTTTCAATTTCACTGCTGGACAAACACAAACACTGAAGAGCAAATCCATCGATGCACAGCTCCACAAGTCCCAAACCAAGCAAGCCAGTGACAAGGAACAAACTTCACCAGTTGACGAAAGTGAAGGAAAAAAACGTAGAGAGAAACCAGGCTCAGTGGGCCACAACCATTTCTCCTCTGGCCAAACTTCCTGTGTGGAGCTGCAGTCTAGGTGCAGGAGGATGGAAAACACTTGACATCCATCATGGAGAACTGCAGGTGTGAGTAGGTCACCGGCGGGAGATCAGGCTGGCCCACGGGATCAATGCAAAGACTTGTCTGTCACTGTGGTCTTTCAGGAATCAGTCTCATGCTCTCAGCTCCTCCATGACCGCCACAGCATCAGCTCAGGATACGGCCTGGTCCAGGATTGTAGATACCTTGGCATCATTTCTTCACAGGTCTTGAATCGCATTGATGGCACTGCATAATCTCTAGAGGCCTTGGGATGAGTATCCCCAGGTGGAAATAAGGAATAAAGAAAATAATTGGCGTAGCTGCTGTTCATAGTGTATTTAAACACGAGATGCAAAAATGTAGTGCTACAATAAATAGAAGTTATATACACAAACAGAGAAACAAACATGTAAAGCATGTGAGTGTTTCTAACAAAAGGTCGGGTGTATTAATAATAATAATGCAGAATAAATGCAGAATAAGAAACAGCAAGGTCACATATGGGAAGATAATGAGCACGAATCAAAAATGAAAATGTTTAAACTTACATATTTGCACAAAACCTCAATTCAAAGTTTTCCAAATTACAAACAAATTTAGTTTTATAATTTGTGTGTGTGTGTGTGTGTGTGTGTGTGTGTGTTTGTGCGTTTACCTTTTACCTAACTCTCGTTTCCACTATAGTCGAGATTGATAGCTGCTCCTTTTGGGTGGTGGTCAAAATTGAACTTTCCACATTATGTTCCAACCAAATTTTTTAAGGTGTTTCAGATACTATATTCTGACATCAGAGCCATGTCCGTGATGTCAATGGTTTCACATCAATATACACATTTTTACTGTGACTTCAGACACCATTAGACAACTGTCTGTGACCTGTCATGTATCAAATACTTTACATTAATATACTGTTTTGGCCGTGATGTCGGTTAACATTGTTCCAGCTAGGTTTGGTCTGTTTCACACATCCCCTCATATCGGATTAATGTCAGATCAAATTGGCCCAATTCAACATATAGAACTGGCGTTGGCTGAAGAGAGCACACTGATTGGTTATTCAGCAACTAATCAGAGCACAAGACTAAAAACTGAAGTGATGTAGCCAAGTAAACAATCGAAGAAAAGACGTAACACAAAAAAGCCGGCTGTAATTTCTCTACATTCTGAAATATCTGCAAACAATATGGATTAGATCATCAGACGTACTTACATGAGTGAATCCCTTTGTGGTGAGTGACAACTATTGCGATAATGGTACTAAACGCTGCTTTGTTTATGCTTTGGTGAATGAGAAAACAGATTTCTGTCATCTGTAGGTGTGGAAAGACACATCCTCTCACACAGGCACAGAACACACACTCTTGTTTTAGTCGGCTGCCATACGTTTGATGCATATACATGCAGTTTTTTGGTCCAGACGTGAGCCAACGCAAGCCGACAAAACAATTGTTTTTGCAGTCGGATCTGTGTGTCCCAGCCCAGGGGAAAAACAAAAATGTAAAAAATTTAATTTAGTAACAATGCATGTTACATGGCTCTCTGGAATACTTGATTGTAATTGGTCAATCATAATATTCCAAGGTATGTTATTCCCAGGTAACAACTGCTGAAACTAATAACACAGGCTCATTTGGGTACTTCGAATCATCTTGAACTTTAGCTAGTATACATATTTATATGCTTGTCTGTGGTGCCGCTGTTCTAGACTGTTTGGCACCATCTTGTGATTGAATAATAGGCAGGTACGTGTGTGCTCCATTCAGCCATTTTTATTTCAGCAAGCTTTACGATTAATGAAAGAGTTAGTAAATTATTGATTTGTAAATAAGATCAATGTTTTGTGTCTAATTGTTTGTTTTTGTTTCAAGTAACCATGTATTAAGCATAATAATGTATATATAGGCTGTTGTTTTCACAGAATAAAGCCCTTATACAACACTGATATCCAACACTGTTATTCTGTGACAACTCCCTAGATATACATTAACCCTTAAATAAAGCACAAGTCACTTTTAAACCAAACAGAAACTGCTTGTGTTGTGAAATCAAACAAAAATCCACATTGTGCCCATTTTTATTTAAATTACTGTATTTTGTCTACAAATTATTGCAGATCATTGGTTTTGGGACAATGTGTTATGTGTGCTGCTTATTTCTGTATTGTTGATTTGTATACTAATTTCTTATTTGTAACTCTGGACCACAAAATCTGCCTTAATTTGCATGTGTATATTTTTGGCAGGGCGGCGCGGTGGCGCAGTGGGTAGTGCTGTCACCTCACAGCAGGAAGGTCAAGGGTTTAGGCCTCGGCTGGGTCAGTTGGCATTTCTGTGTGGAGTTTGCATGTTCTCCCCGTGTTCGCATGGGTTTCCTCCGGGTGCTCTGGTTTTCCCCACAGTCCAAAGATATGCGCTATAGGTGAATTGAATAAACTAAATTGGCCGTAGTGTATGTGTGTGAATGAGAGTGTATGTATGTTTCCAGTACTGGGTTGCAGCTGGAAGGGCATCCGCTGCGTAAAACATGCTGGATAAGTTGGCAGATTGTTCTGCTGTGGCGACCCCTGATAAATAAAGGGACTAAGCCGAAGGAAAATGAATGAATGTGTGTGAATGAGAGTGTATGGGTGTTTCCCAGTGATGGGTTGCAGCTGGAAGGGCATCCAATGCTTAAAAAATATGCTGGATAAGTTGGTGCTTCATTCCGCTGTGGCGAATCCTGATTATTAAAGGGACTAAGCCAAAAAGAAAATGAATGAATATTTTTGGCAATATAGCCAAAAATACATGGGTCAAAATTATTTATTTTTCTTTTATGCCAAAAATCATAAAGATCATGTAAAGATATTTTATGAATGTCCTACTGTAAATATATCAAAAAACGTCATTCTTGATTAGTAATATGCATTGCTAAGAGCTTAATTCTCAACATTTACATTTTTTTGAACACTCGGATTCCTGATATTCAATATCGTTGTAACACAGCCCAAAATGTCCTATTCTAACAAACTACACATCAATTGAAAGCTTATTTTTTCAACTTTCAGATGATTTATAAATCTCAGTTTCCAGAAATTGACACTTATGACTGGTTTTGTGGTCCAGGGTCACATTTGATACAGTGACAACATTATTTGGTAATTCTATGAAATGTCGACACCTTGAAAAGTGCAAATGCGTTGGCAGACCTACAACATTACACTATAATGTTTGGAGAAAACAGTATTTTTTTCCCTGAAATAACTGACATGACATGTAATGTTTTGGTTGCCATTTAACATGAATTTTCCATCGAGTGACTTCAAGCATGATCAACTTTGCCTTTCATTCAAGGGCACAAGATGACAGTCTGGATCATCATCACACAGAAAAACTCAACCTACTTTGAATTTTTGCATTAGTAAACCCTCAATGTTCAAAAAGTAGCTTACTGTAACATTACTGACATTTGCCTTTAAATTATCTTAAAATATGCAGTCATGTCTATTAATCATCACAATGTTTGAATATTTTATTTTGCAAAAATAAACCCAGTCAACTTAGATGTTACTTTTCCCCCAGTGCAATTAAGAAGAACTGCTTATAATGAACTGGGTTATACTTAGACTAACTATACTTCATAGTTAATAGTGTATTTTGTGGTTATGTGTAAATATGAATATGTATAAGTATACTCTTTTTTTTATTTGACAGTTGCTCAACTGTTAATCTTCTGGGAATTAAAAAACAACAATAAGAAGGATTATAAATTTGTATTATGCTAAATATTTACTGTTTCATTTTTTTGGTTTACTGAGAGTAAAAATACATTTCTCAGAAAGGTATTAGACACCTTGACCTTGTATTTACACATCTATGAAAAAGCTCAATAGCTGAACACTGAACTGAACAGCTAAACCATGTTTGTTGGTAAACACTGATTTCTGATAATGAAAATGTACCTCTTAAAAGGTCTGTTACATAAACAAGGGCTGCCTGTATTTATATAGACAAACTTTATAATCTTGTTTCAAAGATAAACTGTTAGCGATGACAAAACAACACATTCTCAGCTAAGATGATTCCAGTGCCGCACTTGCTCTTATTTTTTATCTTCTATCATGTCACAATTACTCAATATTACTCAGTATGCTTAATATTATAGTATATACATAGTAGTACATTCATAGCCATGTTTATTTGATTTAAATCTAATATAGTATGTTGTTGTAGGGACACAATTCCATTTAAAAGTACAATAGCAATAAAATGTGTTTACTTTTTTTAATTACTTTTATTCAGTATAAATTGTTCAAGAGTGAAAGTAAATACATGTATAATGTAAATAAAAAAAAAAGATTGCAAATGTATCAGTTGTCATGATATGAAGCAAGCAAAAGAAATGTCAGCACTGATAATTCTAATAATCCTAATTAATGATTTTGTACCAGTAAAAACTGATGACAATAGAATAGAAAATATTATAATGATTTCTGAAGGATTGTGTGACACTGAAGACTGGAGTAATGATGAAGAAAATTCAGCTTTGAATCATAGGAATAAATAAAATTTAAAGCTGCATTCAATAAGAAAACAGTTAATAAGAAAACACTTTGAATTGCCAATGCGTATGAAATGTGCTATATAAATAAACTTGCCTTGCCTTGCCTAAATAAAATTGAAATAATAGTTCACAATTTATAATGTATTCATTTATTCATTCATTTTCTTTTCGGCTTAGTCCCTTTATTAATCTGGGGTCACCACAGCGGAATGAATCGCCAACTTATCCAGCTTATGTTTTACACAGCGGATGCCCTTCCAGCCGCAACCCATTCCTGGGAAACACCCACACACTCTCATTCACACACTGACACTACGGACAATTTAGCTTTCCCAATTCACCTATACCGGGCCTCACAGTGGCGCAGTGGATAGCACGTTCGCCTCACAGCAAGAAGGTCGCTGGTTCGAGCCTCGGCTGGGTCAGTTGGCGTTTCTGTGTGGAGTTTGCATGTTCTCCCTGTGTTGGCGTGGGTTTCCTCCGGGTGCTCCGGTTTCCCCCACAAGTCCAAAGACATGCGGTACAGGTGAATTGGGTAAGCTAAATTGTCCGAAGTGTATGAGTGTGAATGAGTGTGTATGGATGTTTCCCAGAGATGGGTTACAGCTGGAAGGGCATCCGCTGCGTAAAACATGTGCTGGATAAGTTGGCGGTTCATTCCGCTGTGGCGACCCCAGATTAATAAAGGGACTAAGCCGAAATGAAAATGAATGAATGAATTCACCTATACCGCATGTCTTTGGACTTGTGGGGGAAACCGGAGCACCCGGAGGAAACGATTGTGCTACCCACTGCGCCACCGCGTTGCCCTTATATTGTATTTTCTTTTTTAAATAAATGTAGCCTTTGTGACCAGAATAAGCTTATTATAAAACATTTAAAAAATTATGCTGATTCTAAACTTTTGACTGGTAGTGCGTATGTGTGTATGTGTGTGCACGTGGGTGCATGTGTGTGTGTGTGTGTGTGTGTGTGCACGTGGGTGTATGTGTGTGTATTTTATTCGCAATTTAGTAAGCAAATAATTACTTTGTGGGAAAACACCTCATTTAAACATATATAAAACATTTGCACTTTAAAAGCATAATTCACCAAAAGAAAGAATAAAATAAAGTAAGAAGAAAGAAAGAAAAGTAAGAAAGACAGAAAGTATACAATAGAAATCAATGGGACCAGCAACTGTTTGGTTACCCATATTCTTCAAAAAAATGTTTACAGTACAGCTTTAAGGTATGTAACAGTGAATAACTGATGACAGAATTTTTATTTTTTTGAATTATTACTTGAATTATTTCTCTTGAATGCATGTAATTTCATTAAACCCATATTGTATATTCCAACCGAAAACGAATGCCACAAAATATACCTCAGCACAGCTTGATATCATTTGGCCTTTTATAGACCATCTCAAGCTCAAATATGAACTCTAGGAAGTCGTAATAACTCCCCAAAGGCTGCTCTCCTATTGAGGAATGAAAGTTCCTTCTATCATCCCCAAAGTACTCCCGCATATGTATCCCATTTATGGCTGATGTTCGCTAACATTTTTCATACCATCAGTCCGACACCAGCTTTTCTCATTGTGCTACACAAATCACGCCTCGTATTTTTCACATTAATACTATTTCCACTGCACATACCTGCCTGTTTTTACTTCAGAAATAGCACAGTCATTGTTGACTCAATCAATTAGCGAAACTGCCACAAAGCGCTGAGATTGTGGTTTCATATGCTTTTCTCCCCCCTCTGTGTTTTGCCTTGAAACCTCTTTATGTGTCTTATCTAGCAGCTGACAGAGCACTACAGAACACCGCCTGTATTTATCTCTATGTTGTGTTTTCTGCTTTGATCCTGAATTACATTTTGCACATGTACCAGAACTGCTATCAGGGCCATCACCATCACCATCAAGTAGACAGAATCGCAGGACATGAGGACAGCTATAACATCCACAAACAAAATGACATCACGGCCGAGACCGTGTGGAGATCTTCAAAGCCTGTCACGTTTCTGGAGACATTAATCAGAGGTATCTTTACAAGAGCTCGCATTCACCGCTCCTAGCATGAGGAAGACGAGGGTTCATGACTCGGCCATGGACTTGACAGATGGAGCCGTTCCGCGTGCACTTCCTCGTGTCTGATTGGTCATTTCTTCCTTGAGAAAGTCCCTGCATTCTTGTAGATATCGCAGCGATGAAGCATGGCAAAATACTTTGGGATGCAGGTGTCGTTTGCTGCATTTTGGCTCTTGAGAAATGTTACCCGAGAAACTGTTGATCGAACGGGAGATTCTTCTGACCATATTGGAAGGTTTCCAGATTAAATTCACGCCTCTGTTAACAAGATGGAGGCATTTTGATGTTGAACTTTGTTTATATGAGCATTTCTAGCAGGAACATCAGAGCTGCGGTCACCCATGATGCATCTAATCAATGAAAGTGGCCATCTAGCATTACTTTATCTCTGTTCTGTATCGTTTCTCTGCTATATTGTCAGCTCTTATCTGCGCTGTTACACAATGTGGGTGAATGCCCGTATATTTAGACACTCTACTGGTCAACTGGGGGAATTCGGCTCAATCTCTCCCAACAATCTTGCAGTTTATAACTTTCTGTAGAGTTGATGCGATTCCAAAAGATACAGACGCAAGTGCAACTGACTCACGTTAGATGTTATCTGAATATACACTGACTGCTTTGAATCATCACACCATCATCGGGACTCAAACACCTACACATTTATAGCTCAAACAAAGGGTTTATGTGTGACGTGAGCTCTCCCAGTCTAAACTGTTCCTCAAGCTGAAAATGAAAGCGCTTTGCAAAGAAATATAAAGTCCAGGTAGACACAATAAATGGCGCACAGTGGGCCTTTGAAATCCTGCACTGTGAGGAGCAGTGTGTGGGTAAGATGTCACACATTCTGTGAACACATGTGCCGTATGGTTGTGTGATTTGGTTTGGAGGACGCGCACATGAGTCTCGACTACCTGCTGTGTGACGGATGGTCTGGTATTTCTACACGTGAAAGATCTGCATTTTATTGATGTCTTGATGGGTGCTCTCCCCCCTTCCTCAGCAATGTGTCATGAGTATGCATACTTGCACCTTTGTCCTAAGCCCACCCGTGTTGTCAGAAATCCTGAGCAACTCAGTTTTCACATCTTTTTCTTATCTAATAGATTATGTTGAAAAAGTGTTGGGAAGCTGCTTTGAAACTGTAGTTTGAGAAGTCTAAACACACGTATGGAGATTTAAACCCAGTTTGCATCTACAACATTGTAGAAACTCTAACTATTAAAATGTTATTAGAAATATCCAAGATTAACAGCTCCTTGGGCTTACACTGTAAAAAGCGATTAGTTGAATTTACTTTAAAAAAAAGTCATTAAACCTGTTCCTTCAAAATTATTAAGCAAATTAATTGCATGATTTTTAGTCAACTTAACAGTTACAATGGATTTTCTCACTTTTTTAAGTAAAATAACTAATTGCTTTTAACAGTTTAGTTAAAGCATATTATCGTATGTCTGCAGTCTACACCAATATCTTTTAAAATATTAAATTAAAGGTTATTTTTAAATGCAGTCAACATGGATAGAATGGCTAACGCTGACTGGACTAATAAACACTCATCCAGTCAATAGTACAACCTTTTTAAAAGTGAAGTTATGTTTGTTATGTTATGTTTGGGCCATTTGAAAAAAGTGAGCGTTTGGTGGGATGTGGGCCTATTCAAGGCAACGATAAAACTAAAAAATACTTTAGCTGCAACATGGCAGCCACAAAAAGTGGAGCACTGAAAGAAGAGTGTCTTGTACCAGGATTGTAAACAACAATAATTATATAATTATAAATTGCCAGATTTTATAGCAAGAAAAACCTCAGTGTGCGCACATCTAGGTGATTCTTGGAGGCGGGTGCTCGATCAAGCCAAACACAATCGAAAAAGTTTTTTTTTTTTAAATCAACACACTGTCACTTTAGCTCTCAAAAAACACATTTAATATGTCATTAAATTAGATTTTTGAGAGCTAAAGTGGTAGAGTGCCGATTTTTTTTTACATTATTAAATTTCCAGATTTTTCCCACCAAATAATTAAGTGAAGTTTATTTATAAACTAATTTCGAGAGGATCACGTGCTTATGATTGCTGTGGCTGGTCCCGCATTATCCAATTCATGATTCACCAATCAGACGATTCCTAAGCCACTATAAATACCCTGAGTTCCATATCACAGCCATCTTCGTTTTGAAGAATCCCCCCTTCCACCCCTCCTTTCCTAGATGGGTGGCATGGTGGACCAGTGGTTAGCACTGTTGCCTCACAGCAAGAACGTCACTGGTTCTAGTCCTTACCAAGCCAGCCAACGTTTCTGTGGGGAGTTTACATGTTCTCCCCGTGCTTACGTGGGTTTCCACCGGGTTCCCCGGTTTCCTCTCACCAATTGACTAATCCAAATCGGCATCATAGACATGCTCCTAGTAAGTAGTCATCTCAAGAGCATTCACTATCTGTTCATTAGCTACTACAGCAGGGGAGTTCTCAAGATCTACCGGAGCTCAAACTCCCCTCTCGCCTTGCAAACTTGCTCCCGGGACAGCATGCCAAACAAGCTTTATAATCAATCATCAGCTAAGTGTGAACTCTTGAATAGGTGTTTTTGTATTAGTGTATTGTGTGCATAAAATGTCCTGGTAATTTTCATTAATTTGTTATTTTTCTTTCTTTCTTTTTTTACAGTCTATGTTCAAGACCTTGAGGATACATATACATTCAAACAGCCTTACAAAAAAAAATTTTGTTTCACAACTCTTCAAACTGTTTGTGCTGTGCTGATCCTAAATGTGTTTGGTTTACACTATAAAAAGGATGTTTGCTTGTTATTAGAAAAACTGCACATTCACTACACTACAAGGTTAAGCAATATATACACTTTTATTTACATACACCCAACACAAACAAAAACAGAAGTTTTTTTCTCCTTTACTTTAGAGCAGGTGCTCTGCATTTCCACTAAGCAGATTATAAAAAGAGTGTTATGTTACTGCAGGAATGAGAAAGACCTGTTGAAATAATAGCATTGACTTTTGGGTTGGTTACCAGCTTTTTATAGAAAGGTGTATGGATCTTGTAATCTTTATGGCTCTTTTGTGTCAAATCTTTGTAAAACCGAGCAGTAATAAAGGCCTGTGGAAGTATCCAGGCTGTTTGGTTTCATAGGTGTCAAGGGTTGCAGAAATGAGCAGGGTGTCTGAAGCACATGAGAGATGATATTATGATGAAGTTTGCATTTAAGGTTGAAGGACCCAAGAGGAGACTGCAACCCACAGGTTCACTCTGAAACAGTCAAGTGCCTTGTGGCCTCAGTCCAACATTTCTCCAGGCAGAAACAAAGGCCTCCTCAGATTACATGGTTTGTGTAGAATACAACAGCCATTTCTCCATTACTAACCACATTCAAAGCAGTGCCGTGTGCCGAGCTGGCAGACAAAAACACCCTAAAACTTAATATTCCCCATCTTCGGTTGATCAGCATCTGGGTTGAGACACATGGCCATCTGTACTCATACTACTGTACCAGCATTGACAAGACAAAGCAGATATGTTTACATGCCTCCAGATAAAGTTAGTAATCAGTTTGATGGCACAATCTGTCCATAAATCCCTCCATTGATATAAATTACCTTGATTGATGTGAAACTTTTGGGTGGTGTTTTGAGTTCCAAATTGAACCTCAATAATATTTTGAGGTGTGCAAAAAGCAGACAGAATCACATAACCTAGTGAAAAATATTAGTATAATGTGAAATGTCACAGAATTTTGGATGAATGGATCACAAGCAGAGCTACAAACCTAATCAACTAACATTGGTGAGTATTAAATTGCAAAAAGACTGTTCTGCATGTTTGTGTATTGTTTACTAAACTCCACATACTCAAGTGCGTTACTCAAATAATCTGATAAACAGATTAACAATAACTTTCTGTGAGGCATATGTTTAAATTTGACATCATAAAGACAATTTTCTTTTTTTTTTAAATTCTTTTTGCAAAAAATATTCTAGCAAATTGAGTAGATTCCTTGTTAAAGGGCTTCTATTTTACCCCTTTTACAAGATGTAAGATGAGTCGTTGGTGTCTCCTGAATGTGTCTGTAAAGTTTCAGCTCAAAATACCCATCACATTATTATCCAACGCAGAAAATGACCAGAGGACAGTGTAGCTGTTTTTGTAGCCTGTGCCTTTAAATGTAAATGAGCTGTTTCTCCACGCCCACCGATCCCACATGTTTCCTTCGTCTGCATTAGCGTTATTTCAGATAAACAGCACAGTTACAGAGACAGACAAGAATGAAGTAGATTACGGGTTCACTTTATGAGTCAGATATACCAAGTAAGGTTATTTGATATATTTGTTGTGGAGTTTATTCAAGCTTTTCAGCAACGTTGAGTCACACACAAATGCCATTACAAAGTTCGCAGTACACACACATACTTGACACTGTTTTAGCCTACACTGCTATATAGATATCCATTACGCTACTGTACAAAAAGTACCAAGATTTAACGTCCACAAACCGGGAGTCCTGTTGTGTTTAAAGCGTCCTCGTATAAAGTTAGCCTCTATGCAGTTATGGTGATTCCAGTGGTCATGAATTACATAGCGATTTAACTGTCTTTTCTTTACTAAAGTTACAAACATGCACTGTTTTAAAACGTTTTAAACTGGTAAAACCCTTTCTTGATTTGTATCTGACACAGAGAGTTGAGAGTTGAAACTGATCTTTTATTCCCAGTTTTTTTGCAAATCCTGTTCTGTGCACATACCAGTGTATAAAGCTCGGGAATTTGCGTTGCGATCGGCCATGTTTGCAAGTGATACTCACTGCAGAGCCACATGGGCAGAGCTGATCTCCAGCAAGGGGGAGCTTGAGCTCTAGCTCCTCCTTGCTGCACTTCTTCTACTAGTGATGTCACTAGGGGTTGGGGTTATATATATATTCATTCATTCATTTTCTTTTCGGCTTAGTGCCTTTATTAATCGCCACAGTGGAATGAACCACCAACTTATCCAGCACATGTTTTATGCAGCTGATGCCCTTCCAGCTGCAACCCATCACTGGGAAACATCCATACACACCCATTCACACTTGTACACTACGGACAATTTAGCTTATATATATATATAAATATATATACAATATTGTATGCATAGCTATATTCTGTGCTCTCTACTACGACCAGATGGTAGAAGTTCAAAGAGGTACTGTCTGTATTTCAATCTATGCCCACCACCTTTCCCTCCTATTAGGGGGACTCTGTCTGTCTGTCTGTCTATGCCCACACCACCCCTTCCTATTGTCTGGCTGTCTGACTACTCCCACCAACACCCTCTCTTTTTAGGAGGACTATGTCTGTCTATCTATCAGACAGACTTCTAAATCACCATCCACTCATATTAGAAGTATTGATGCACGATATATCGGCAGCCATGATATATCGGCAGATAAATGCTTTTTTTTTTTAAATGTTATCATTATCGGTCTGATGTCAAAATTAGACAGATTAGATAGATTACATAATTGTACAGAACTGCCTGACTCACACATGCGTGGTACAAACTTGTTCACTTGTCCAGTGCACTACAAAGCTTTCTGCACAAAAAAGTCTGTCTGTCTGTCTGTCTGTCTGTTTGTCTGTCTGTCAGTCTGTCTGTGCCCACCACCATGCCCTTATATTAGGAGGACTATATCTGTCTATCTATCTATGCCCTCCACCGGAGGACTACGGCTGTCTGGCTGTATGTCTATCTATCTATCTGTCTATGCCCACCACCACCCCCTCCTATTAAAAGGACTGTTTCTGTCTGTCTATCAGACAGACTTCCTGTCTATGCTTTTCTGTTATTTATTTCTCATTTGCTGTGTATTTTATTACTTTGCAAGTATATTTCAAACCTATGGGAAGCACTGATAGTATTGCATTTGTAAGCTAATGTTTAACATTTAAGTTTATGACATGTTAGGGGTTAACAAAATAAGATTGCATTAAAATAATTTGTTAAATGCTATATTACAGTTTTTTTTTTACTCGCATGCATCATTTTCTTTCCCGATACATTTTTTAAAAGAACAATTAAGTTAAGAATCAAAACAAGAAACCATTTCAGACCATGGATCTCAAAACCTGTCTGTAACGTATGTGTGAAATGGGCTATATATAATATCTGGAATCTAAAGGTTCAAAATAAGATAATTTTGATTCAATAATTTTTTTCCCAAAAAAATGTACCTGTGCACTATAAGATTGGTTTTGTGATTTAGGATCTTGTTTAATTAATAGTATGATATTTTATTGGCTTTGAAGGAAGCACACACATTCCCCTAAGCAGAAAGCCTGAGCTCGAAAAAAAAGTGACTCGACTTGAGTCTGACAAAAATTGACTTGACTTGCTTAAGACTTGAAGGTTATGACTCGAGACTTGCTGGTGACTTGCACATGTGTGACTTACTCCCACCTCTGCTGTCCGTCCGTTTGTCTGTCTGTCTGTCTGTCTGTCTGTATGTCTATCTGTCTATCTATCTATGCCCACCATCAGCCGCTTTTATTAGGAGGACTATGTCTGTCTGTCTGTTTTTATATGGCCACCACCACCCCCTTTTTTTAGGAGGACTACTTCTGTCTGTCTGTCTGTCTGTCTGTCTGTCTGTCTATGCCCACCACCACCCCCCTGTATTAGGAGGACTATGTCTGTCTGTCCATCTACCTATCAGACAGACACACAGAATTCCTGTCTATGCCCAGCACCGCCTCCTATTAGTAGGACTGTCTAATAGATAGACAGACAGACAGGCAGACAATAGGAGGACTATGTCTGTCTGACTGTCTGTCTGTTTTTCTATGCCCAAAACCAACCCGTCTTATTAGGAGGACTACGTCTGTCTTTCTATCTATGCCCACCACCACCCCCTCATATTAAGAGAACTGTGTCTGTCTGACTGTCTATCCATCTATATATCAGACAGACAGACAGAATTCATGTCTATGTTTACCACCACCTTCCATTTGGAGGAATATGTCTGTCTAATAGATAGATAGATAGACAGACAGACAGACAGACAAACTGACAGGGTCTTCCTAA
>CAIGQW010052710.1:1680985-1710090 GCA_903798125.1 Danio choprae
ATATGATGTCGTGGTGGTGGAGATAGACAGACATGGTCCTCCTAATAGGACAGGGTTTTGGAGGACAGAGATAGATAGACAAACAGACTGTCTGTCTATCTATCTATGCCCACAACCACTCCCTTATATTAAGAGAACTTTGTCTGTCTGTTATTCTGTATGTCTTTCTGTCTATCTATGCCCACCATCACCCTCCCCTATTAGGAGGATCATGTCTGTCTGTCTATGCCCATACCACCCCATGGCCTTGGACTTAATTTTGCTGTTCATTCTGATGAATCCCTTTCCCAAAACATTATATTTAACCAATAAAATTAAATCTTAATAATGTCACATGACATCTCATTTAGCCAATAAAACTACAAGATAGTTGCCATTTGCTTTACGTAATTGGAAAACAGGAACTAAATGAGACGTCAGCAGCACACATTAGGTCACATGCTCTCAAGGCACGATGGTGAGTTCATTTTAAACTATAAAATCTTTGAAAATCTTATCTAACATATATATTTTTGTACATTTTAGGATGTTTTCTAAAGATTTGTGTAATTTTTATCCACATTTTAGAAAAACAATAACTCAAAAACACAAAAATCTGTGCGGCATGTAAAAATGACAAAGGGCTTTTAGGGATGCATATTTCCTGTGTATCTGTCAATGTTGTTCAGTACTATGAGGCAGTATAAAAGTTTTTATGCCTGTGTTCTAGGTTGATGTTAGTACGTTTTACGGAGGACAGAGGGGAAAACCTGTACCAATCACTGAAGGTAGTGATGATAGTGACAGCATTGCATCAGACAATGAGGTTTTAGTAAGAAATAATGAAGTTGAGGATAAGGAGGAGAGCAGCAGTGAGAGTGAGGAAAGTAGCACAATATAAAACATGATACAGTAGGCCTACTGTTTGAAATCCTAACACACTACTGTTTTTGAAACCAAAAGGCAACGTTACAACACCATTTGCAAAACACTAAGACATTGTTACGTTACTTCTTTTGGAACTCTAAAACATTTTTAGAGGAAAGTTTTTGGAACATCAGGACACTGTTGCACTGCTGTTGTTGTTTTTTTGTAAAAAGAACATTGTTGCACTACTTTTTTTTAAACAAACTTATATTGTTACATTTCATTTCATTTTCCTTCGGCTTAAGTCCTTTATTTATCAGGGGTCGCCACAGTGGAATGAACCGCCAACCTATCCAGCATATGTTTTATGCAGCGGATGCCCTCCAGCCGCAACCCAGTACTGGGAAACACCCATACAAACTCACGCTCATACACTATGGGCATGTGTTTGGACTGTGGAGGAAACTGGAGCACCCGGAGGAAACCCATGCCAACACAAGGAGAACATGCAAACTCCCCACAGAAATGCCAACTGACCCAGCCGGCACTTGAACCAGTGACCTTCTTGCTGTGAGGCGACAGTGCTAACCACTTTTGATTTTGAAACAAAAATATATTGTTTAAATACTGCCTGAAATTCTAAAACATTGTTAGACAACTGTTTCTGAAACACTAAGACATGTTTGCATTGTTTCCCATAGTTCAAATGCATTTGAATCTGTCTCGAGTTCCAGGAAATTTTGTATAATTTCTAAAACAAATTTAGTGGTATATGAAAAAATTAAATATAAAGTTTTTGACATGCTTCTGAAACAGTACGACATTGATTGACTTCTTTCTGGACAGGGAAAAAGTATTGGAATGTGTGAAGCTTCAGACAGGTTTCCAAAAATGATTTACCCTAATGGGACAAAGTCAGTTATAAATGACTGCAAACTAAAACAAAGGTCAGATGTACAAAACAAATTATGGAAAATTATTTTTGCCTTAAATACTCTAGAAATAAATAGTACAGATTTTTTTAGATGTGATTTCATAATTAAATAGAGGGGTAAACATGCTATTTAATCTAGGACTAACATTAGCCCTAAGGCCTGTCTGTGAAACCAGGTGATAGTATTTATGGTGTTACTCTGGTGATGTTTTCTATCAGTTTTTTTCCCTGTCTCTCATTTGCTGTGCTTTAAACCATCTGCAGCAAGCTGATCCTCTTACGAGTGTGCCTCCATCTATAGTAAAAAATAATAAGTAGACAAATATACTTGAAAAATGTTAGACATGCGGACATAACGTTATACAATAAATCTATCTATCCATCTAGGTGAGTCACAATGTGTCAGTTAACAACTTAAAAAACACTTTTTGCTAAACAAAATGGCAAGATATAAATAAAACAATAATCAGTAATTGGTCAGTAATCTTACAATAGTAAGTTACAACAAATTCTTGCAGTCATCCAGCAGCAGCTGATCCTCATTAGAGAACTTGTGCCTTTACAGTAAAAATACTAAGGACAAAAATAGTAAATAAATCAAATAGGCTAGACAAATATACATACGGAGACATTTAAATGAAATTATATACAAATAAACAATGAGAAGTTTGCTTCTCTTGTAGTTGGATCGTTTGACAATGCTTGATTCTCAGATGTCTCTATTAAATCGAACGTTCTAAAGAATTCCTGGAGTGCCTGACATCACACAGCGCCGTCTGTGACGTCAGGTACAGTACGTCTTAAAGGTACAGTAATCAATTTAACAATTATTTGTGTTCACATCTACTGCGTTCCAATTCGCATGCTATCCGTCCTAAATAATATTTGAACGTAGAATTAGTATGTCCCAAATCGAAGTATGTTGAATAGAGTATGCCAAAGGTTCCCGGATGGTTTACTATTTCCGGAGAAAAATAGAACCGTCCATACTCTAAACGCTGATATTGCCCACAGCACATTGCGCGTTGGACGTGAATTCGATTAGAACTACAAACGCGGGTGAAAAGTGAAAATGAACTACAAACATGATAGACGCGCGAGACCAACCATCAAGTAGAGAGGCTTCGGTAAAGATGTTTGTTTGACTGCTAATTAATATCTATCCCACTGGAAAATATTTAAATCGCGTTTTCTGTGTTATATTTCATCTGCAACAACAATACTGAACTTATATAAAGACGTGTTTGTACATCGTGTTTGTAACGTCAGAATGCATAATTATCCAAAGACCTGAGGAGATTTCTCAGCACGAAAGACTCGTGAATGGCAGATTAACCTGCTGCTGCTTCTCCAATAAGGTAGGAAATTGAATATGACAGAAATGTGGATGATGTGTGGATGACTGAAAGGCTCATAACTAAGCAACATAACGACCTGTTAACGATGTAGTATGTCCCAAAGCTTGCGTACTCTTCTGTTCTACACACTCTACACACTCAAAAGTATATATATTTTCCTTCACAAAAAAGTATACTTTTAGGGCGTAGTATAAGTATGCGAATTGGGACGCAGCATAATTTTCGTGTTCTATCTTTCTGTTCTGTGAGTGCGCTGAGTGCTGAAACAAGGCCGCGTTTTTAAATAGCTTTGATGTGTAAATAAATGTCAAAATAAAATAAAGTGAATCACATGAAGCAAAACAGTATACCTATCTATCTATCTATCTATCTATCTATCTATCTATCTATCTATCTATCTATCTATCTATCTATCTATCTATCTATCTATATGCATATAGCAATACATATACCTACTTATCGGGATATGCAAATATACGAGACATAATCATGTCATATACAAATACGCCAAGCTAACAAAAACACAATAAATAAAACAACGACAATCTGACAATATAATAATGTTCAAGTACGAATGCAAAACAAAATGGCAATATGCAAATTAGGCATATAACAATAAGCAATAATAACGGACTTACATTCTGTAAATATATAAAATGAAAATACATTACTGACATAGGGGAGAGTGGGGTAAAGTGAGACATTTTTTACATTTGATCCCCTCCATGCGAACTAAAATTATTTATCAGTAAAATTTAGAAGGGCAGTCAAATTTAGGTGAAAATCATCAAAAATGCTGGCAGTGGTAAAAAAAAAAAAACACTGTCAGGGAAAGAGTTAACAAAAGTCCTTATAAACAATTTATTTATAAAATACATAATCTAACCTTGGGTGGCGCAGTGGGTAGCACAATCGCCTCACAGCAAGAAGGTCGCTGGTTCGAGCCCCGGCTGGGTCAGTTGGCGTTTCTGTGTGGAGTTTGCATGTTCTCCCCGTGTTTGCTTGGATTTCCTCTGGGTGCTCCGGTTTCCCCCACAAGTCCAAAGATATGCAGTATAGGTGAACTGGGTAAGCTAAATTGTCCGTAGTGTATGCATGTGTATGGATGTATCCCAGTGATGGGTTGCAGCTGGAAGGGCATCCGCTGTGTAAAACATATGCTGGATAAGTTGGTGGTTCATTCCGCTGTGGCGACCCCAGATCAATAAAGGGACTAAGCCGAAATAAAAATGAATGAATGAATAATCTAATCTTGGGCTGCACGGTGGCACAGTGGTGGCGCCACCATGCTGCCCCTGGCATTTATATATAAACTATAAACGTAAAACAAAATAATGCAAATATGTATAAAAAAACTATTATATGCTATTGGATGGCTTTAACAAAGTTAACATAGGCACCTCGTCTTAACAAGAGAATGTTATTTATAAATTATCCATTTATAAAATAATGCTCTATGAATCAAACATTTTTAATACAAGTCATTATGATTTTACCTTAGTGCTTGTGTGCTTTCATTTTCTCCATGCGCTGCGTTCAGGTGAGTGTTATGAATAGAAGTACTAAGTATGGCACAGAAATATCAGGCTTTGCTGAAAGTCTGGTTATTGTACTTGCAATGAGGCACAATAGTGATGTTCTAGATTTTAAAGAACATTTAATTAAGCATCAAGTGTTTATTGATTGTGTCTGTCAAATGTCTCTCTATGTTCTTTACAGAAACAAACTCAAACAGACATGAACATTTTAAGTTCAGTTATCAAATCTGTATAGGTGCTCAAAGGGTTGGAAGAACCCGATTGTGTTAAATGTTTTAAGTTGACTGAACTCAAATGATTGCCAGTTTGCCGCAATGGATTTCCCCACAAAGCATTTGAGTAGCAATACAGTTGTTTGGACTTAATTCGTTCCGTTACCTGAACAAGTGACAGACAGACATGTCTTTACATGTCTGTAAACACGTGTATTACATAAAAAGGAGGTATTTTAAGCCAAATTTATTAAAATAAAATATTTATTTCAGTCAAGTACAAAACAAGTTATCGGCTATTAAACAACCAGTAAGTGGTTGCAGACCAAATATAATCAATCAATCAATCAATCAATCAATCAATCAATCAATCAATCAATAAATAAATCAATCCTTGTCAACATTACCTTTTTCCCAAATTTAGTTAACAATTAGAAGTTAAGTTAAAGAGAAGTTTAAAAATTCAAGGACTAGTTCATGTGAAGTGCATAAAGCAGCTCAAAAACCAAAGTCTGTGCACTGAACAACACTTCACGTGGCATCACCACGTCATCTTCAAGAATATTTAAGTCATCTTAGTGCATCAATATTCAGCCTTTCTTCTTCTTCCTTGACAGCAATGATGGCAATGGCTTCCTTTTGTGTCTGGTTGTCCCTCTAAATGCATTGAATGCATTGATCTTTGTTAGTGAATATCTCTACATATGCACTAAAACAAAACATATGATCAAAACCATATATTTAAAAAGATAGTTCACCCAAAAATGAAACTTCTGTCATCGTTTACTCACCCTGACTTGTTCCAAACACATTTTTTTTTAATATATTTTCTGTTGAACACAAAAGAATATATTCTGAAGAAAACATGGAAACCTGTAACCATTGGCTTGCATAGTATTTGTCTTTCCTACAATGGATGTCAATGGTTGCTGGTTTTGAACATTCTTCCAAATATGTTATTTTGTGTTCAACAGAAGACAGAAACTCACAAAGGTTTGAAACGACTTGAGGGTGAGTAAAAAGTGAGTAGATTTTCATTTTTGGATGAAGTATCCCTTTAAGGGTATGTCATTCAAAAAATAAGATTAGCTTTTAATTAACTCACATGCATGCCAAAAATAAGATAGGTGGCTCTTTTTTCTTCAGCAGAACAAGTCAATGGCTACTAGCACTTTGAGAGTAAAATGAAGAAAATCTATAAAATAACAGTGCCTGAACTAATTTTAGAACCCATAAAATACAGATTTCTTTTAATTTGATAGGCAAAAGTTGAAAGTAAAAAATACCTTTAACAAAAATCTTATGGACTTGGTATTACACGAGAGTGCATAAATGGATTATATAAATATCATTGATGATTTAACTATATCTTTAAAATGACTGAAATGTTACTCAGCCACTCATACATATATCAAAATAAATCAAAATACATATATTTTTGCTGATGTCATCTAAAAGGTCAAAATGTTGCTTAGTAAACATTAGTACTGTAGCTCTGATGACGTGTCCTACCTTTGTGTCTTTGTAACAAGCCTTCCTCTAAAGTGGTTGACCCGCTATGATGAGTTTGAGTAACTCTGATGTCGTTCTTGTCATTAAAGACAAAACAAAAAGCTAGTTTGTCCAGGAAGCTGTAAAGGTTGTGGTGATGTGTTTTGGTTAGTGATGTGATAAAAACTTCTACAACAATTAATAAAAATCAGTAGTTCACAGTAGGTTTCAACAGTGTAAGTAATATCCAAGCAGTAGGTGCAAGAATGTGCTAGGAGAAATGGTTCACACAAAACTAAAGCTAACTTTTGTTACCTTCATGTTGTTTCAAACATGTATCAAAAAAGTCATTATTTTTTTGAGTTAACTGATATGACAGTGAGGACAGGAAATCTAGATTAATCTCAATATTATCTGTATCTAGACATATAAAGGAGTTAATAACTTACTTGTGCTTTATGAAACAAAGTTGGCTATCTTGACATCATATCCTAAACTGAAGATCTTCTTGAAGATTCTGAAGTAGGTGGAACTGGATCAGGATCTTCAAACTGCAGCCTAAAATCATAAATTCGCATTAATGGTTTGTTTTTAGTTCAAAGGTCAGTGACTGTCTTGTCTTGTGCGTGCTATTATAATATACTAGGATCTATTTCTCACCTATTTCTATTTCTAATTACCTTTAAAATGCAATCCTCACTTGTGATCTTTATCAAAACAAACAACCAATCCTGTGCTTTCATTCATTCATTCATTTTCATTTCGGCTTAGTCCCTTTATTAATCTGGGGTCGCCACAGCGGAATGAACCGCCAACTTATCCAGCATATGTTTTACGCAGCGGATGCCCTTCCAGCTGCAACCCATCTCTGGGAAACATCCATACACACCCATTCACACTCATACACTACGGACAATTTAGCCTACCCAATTCACCTGTATCGCATGTCTTTGGACTTGTGGGGGAAACCGGAGCACCCGGAGGAAACCCACGCCAACACAGGGAGAACATGCAAACTCCACACAGAAACGCCAACTGACCCAGCCGAGGCTCGAACCAGCGATCAGCGACCTTCTTGCTGTGAGGCGAACGTGCTACCCACTGCGCCACTGTGAGGCCCATCCTGTGCTTTCAATGTAATCAAATTATTTGGTTTAATTAAACCTCTGCTCATATGTTTACCACTTACAAATTTGGCAGAATGATAGCTAATTTAACAAAATAAAGGTTTTTAGCATTATCTTAAATAATTTATTTCACATATCAGATGTTTAAATATTCATTCATTCATTTTCTTTTGGCTTAGTCCCTTTATTTATCAGGGGTCGCCACAGCGGAATGAACCGCCAACTTATCCTGCATATGTTTTACACAGCGGATGCCCTTCCAGCTGCAACCCACTGGGAAACACCCATACACACTCATTCACACACAAACACACACTATAGACAATTTAGCTTACTTAATTCACCTATAGCGCATGTATTTGAACTTGTGGGGGAAGCCTGAGCACCCAAAGGAAACCCACGCCAACACTGAGAGAACATGCAAACTCCACACAGTTAGGCCAACTGACCCAACCAGCGACCTTCTTGCTGTGAGGCTACAGTGCTACCCACTGCGCTACCATGTTTAAATATACGCAAGCCAAAAAAATATTTGTAAACTTTTGAAAATGGTCATTTTATAAGTCCCTGAATCTTAAAACCATGTGCCATTGGATTAACTGTTTCTGTTTAGTGATAGATGTTTATGAGTCCCTTTGTGCAAAGCAGTTAAACTGCTATTCTTAAAAATAAATAAATCAAATAAAAAATCCTCCAGCTTACACCTTTATAACACTAAATATATACTTTTGAGATTTTTTTTCATACTAAATATTTTCACCTTTTGTGATATATGTTTTAGTGCCTCGGTTGTCATTAATGTGGAAAGATGGATCTTTTGGAGTGGCATCAATTATGCCTCTAACAATCATGGGTCATTCAGGATTCGACACACAGTATTAAGTTTCAAGAACATGGAAACTTTTGAAGAGTCATTTTTCATAAATTGTTATTGTGTCTTGTGAAGTACATGTAAACATCCACTTTGTCAAATTGTTTTTTAGGACTGTGTTAAATTAATTATTTGTAAAATATATATAACTGCTTTTATTTTGTACAAATTATTAACATTTAGCTTTTGAAAAGGGTTAATATAAACATAAGAGCAGAGGTGTATGTAATATTTTGGTATAAAACTTATCAGCAATAGCCCAAAAATTAAGACATCGGTCACCCTTTACAATACGGTTTCATTACTTTATGTCAGCCAATGCATTTACTAACCTGAACTAAGGATGAACTCCACCTGCTTACCGTTTTTTCAATCATAGTTTACTAATGCATTAGTGAAATCCAAATTTGTGCTTGTTAACAATAGTTAATGTAAGTTAATATTATATAACAAGGACCAACAATAAACAACTTTCATGTTTTCATTACTGTTAACAAACATAATTAAATATTGTAATGTATTATTCATTGTTTATTCATATTAGTAAATACATTTAGTAACATTCCCCAATGGAACTATTGTAAAGTGTCAAAAAAATATTTTATTGTAAGAAAAAAAAATTATACATTAACAATCTTAAAGGCACTTACTGTTGACCGTTTGGTGTAGTGGTCAGCAGCATTGATGAATCTCTGTGATAAGTCCTGTAAGTTAAGTAGTCAAAGAATATCAGGAGGAAACCGTGTCACTGGATGGAAATAAGAAAGACAATCGCGTTAATCACACTCGTGTTCTTCAGTTCTTCTGAATTAT
Source organism: Danio choprae (assembly GCA_903798125.1). Classification (NCBI taxonomy): domain Eukaryota; kingdom Metazoa; phylum Chordata; class Actinopteri; order Cypriniformes; family Danionidae; genus Danio; species Danio choprae. The sequence goes on from CAIGQW010052710.1 coordinate 1,690,176, forward strand.
CCGATCTCCGATCCAAAACCTGACAGGTAGACAAATCTAAACTGATTTTTATTTAAACAAATATAAATATTTTTCAGACCAGCATGTCCATGAGTCCACAAAGTGGGCAAATGGATGTGCTATTTAAACAACGTGGTGCAAAACGTGAAAATGTTAGCTGCACCAGCTTGAAAATAGCAACAAATCACATCCTATGTGCCTGGCGCCGTATTGCTCCGGGTGTTTGATAGGGCCCTGAGTCTGAGAGGTGCCGTTGGATTGTAGATGGAGATGGAGTGACGATCACCCTCATAGGAGTGATCTGTCTTTTCATAGAGACTTGTGAACGTATTTTAGTATTAGGTGCATTGGCTTGGGAATCCCAACTGATGCTCTGAAGTGGAATTACTTTGAAATTTACTGCATTAAAGGTGCCTAGACCAGTTGGCTTAACATTTTATGGCTACGCTGTGTAGAACTAAATCGGTTTGCATGTCTTTAGACTGGAATGCTTGAGGCTATTTGAACACAGGTCATTTTTTACCTCAAACCATGGATACTTTTAATCACAACTGTCAACAGGTGCACATTTTTCACTCATCTCTCTGAAAAAACATGACGTTTTGTTTTGTTACAGCAGGTTTTATCCCAGATTCCAAGCAACTTTATTTTAAAAAAGAAAGCATGCTGTAACATACTTTACTTGATGTAGGAATTGATTTAAAAAAGATGGCTTTGGCATTGCGGGTTATTTACCTTTTAATAAATCATGCATGGTGTTATAAATCGATCAGCATTTCTGTTTCTTCTTCGCTATTATAGTGCACATGTGTTTTCGCTCTGCAACTGATAATCTTCCAGCATGACAAACTTCATAGCTCTGCGACTGTCAGATCCAGTGAGCTCTCATCGGCCCATGTGTTCTGACTTGGTTACAGCAGTTAGATACTTGTGTGGCATGTGACGGCTGCACTTGTTGAAGAGGCTCAGGAAATAACATGATGAAGAATGAACACACAGGTCATGACCGAAGAAAAATACTTCTGTCTTTTTAAGTAGTTTTTAAGCAAATTATGTGAGAAGAGCCTTTCTTAAAACAAACTGAACATTTTTTAGACATCTTTGAGGTCACTTTTAACCAGATGGCTTTCAGTTCACATTTGCTCCAGCAGAACAACCACAGATGTAGTTGCATATGTAGCATCATGTTAAGCATAATCATCATTTAGGTATAGATTGACAATCCGAAATTGCCCCATACATAAAATTTTAATTTAAAACTAATCTGTTTAAAATGTGTGTGAACAGTGCTTAGCATATATGAGTACAGTACTCATCATTTTGAAAATTTATATTTGTATCCATTTCTCAGTGAATATGGGTAATATATATTGGTGCATTTGAACAAAACAGATTCATTAAAAAGATATATTTAATAAATAAATATTTTAGTCACAGAACACCTTTAGAAATGGAAGGAAAATACATTTAAATTCATGCAAAATATTGCAAAAAAAATTTACAAACTACAACATTTCACCAAAATTGTATATATTTTTTCTTTCTCTTGATTTTTGCTATTTTTGAAAATTGAATTTAATATTTTTCCCTAACATATAAATTAGAGCTACTGATTTTTGAACCATTATTGTAAGTTATTTTGTTAGATAAGCTCCAGATTTAGCTTCAGTACTGACTAAACTAATGTATGTGCACAGATATAATATTGTAAAGCATCCTATAGAAAATATTAATTTAAATGAAAGATTTGTTCGGAGTGTACTCATATGTTTTATATATTTATTTCACATAAATGCTGTTTTTTTTTTCTTTCTGTTTATCAAAGAATCCTAAAACTTTTTAAATTGATAATGATACATGTTTCTTGAGTGCCAAATCAGCATTAATTATTGATTTCTGAAGGATCATGTAACTCAAGACTGAAGTAATGATGCTGAAAATTAAGCTATGCCATCACAGTAATATATTACTTTTAAATGTATTCTTAAATTTGAAAAACCACAACTATACTGTAATAATAATTTGCAATTTATATATAAAATATATAATTTCATATGTTATCAGTTTGTAAAAACACTACTAGGCCAATAAAGCCAGTATCAACAACAAAGACACAGCAATAATCCACCATAATTTGGGTTGTACTCACATGCCAGTAGACTGAGCATACACATACACATGATTTGACCTTTAAATGGCTCCAATTTTACCTCTTTTACAAGATGCAAGATAAGCCATTGGTGTCTTCAGAATGTGTCTGTAAAGTTTCAGCTCAAAATACCAATACATTTTTTTTATTATTATACAATGCAGAATATACCCATTTTGGCCCCAAAGTTTTTGTAGCTTGTGCCTTTAAATGCAAATGAGCTGGTTCTTCCCACCCACCATCCTGCGTGTCTGCTTTTCCTGCGTTACATCAGATAAACACAAGTCAGTGACAGAGACATATACGGATAAAGCAGAAATAAAGCTCATTAGTCAAAAATACCAAGTAAGTTTATTTGATGTATTTGTGGTGGAGTTTATTAAGGCTTGCTTTCTGAAACAATGAGTGTTCGTATACATGTTTATACGTGTTACTACAGAGACATGTTAATACACGCCTGTCTGTCAATTGAGTGGGCGGGGAAGTCCGCACTCGTATGTCACGTTGAGGTAAGCCTCAAAATCTGGACTTGTTGTGTTTGTATAACTCACTCCAACGTGATTGTGGACACACTACACACAGTTCTGTCCAAATAGCTTCCAAAAGTTGATTTTACATCATAGGTGGCTTTTAAAAATCGTCATTGTTGTTTTTTCAAAATTCAATAACGGAATATTTTAAGAACTTGCATTTTGATTCAAAGGATATGATTTTCAAAAGATCTTATTTACAAAAGTCATTTATTGTCAAATCATTTAAATGTGAAGCTGCTATTTGACATTGCCAATGGAAAAAGTATCAAATAGAATACTTTATTCAATACAAAAAGCAGGTGTTTACTATTCTACATATTGTGGTCTACAAAGTGCCAGAAAGCTAAAATTAATTAAATGTCACATGTAAGTGTTTACCTCATTACTGAAGACTATTTGTGAGAGTCATTGTACCTTTAATCATTTAAGCAAGTGGGAAAACACGTAACGGTGAATTCTATTTTAAGCAGTGCAGGTTCATCATGGCTGAATACAAACTCCAATGAGCTTTCAACATACATTAATGTATTTCAATATTTATAGGCCTAGAATTATAATTCATTACATACACAAAACAAAGTGGTCTTTAGCTTGCAGAATTACATTTCCCCTGGTATTGAGCTGTGAAATTGACAGCATTTTAACCCAATTGCATTGTACCATAATTATATGAGATTTAATTGGCAGTGCAGGTGTAGTGCAGGAATAGGTGTGTTCAACTTCAAGCGGCGCTACTTTTGAGTTTTTAATTGCCAAATTGCGCCTGCACCTTTGCAAATGTTACACTCTGATAAGTTTGCAAAAGGGGGGCCAAGCACCCCTTATGCCACCTCTCTAGAACTGCTCCTTTCAGGTCCTCAAATCTCTGTACCAAAGAATGGCCAAAACGCATAAAAAGTTTCTCATTTATATCTGAAAACAGTGCCATGTAAACACCTACTAAAAATGCCTTTCTAAATACCACTCCAGGTGTATTCCAGAGTCGTGATGAAGCTGAATGAAGGCCAAGGCTGTCTGTGCTCTCCAGCCCTGCAGGGGGAACAACTGGCTGACTTTGAGGGATACAGCTGGCGGACTATCAGACAGGTAGTTGAGAGGATTTAATGTGGAACAGTTTGCTTTCTGCAGCATTGAACCTGCTGCAAACCAAGAAGAAAAAGAGATGTAAGACGAATCCAGGCAGATCACAGTATAACCTGAGAAAGTCAGCCAATACATGGGAGAATGGGCTTCACGGTTCCATAAAAGCTTTGAATTTGTCCGTGTGAACAATTGAAACAAAAATATGACATGCATTTGTAATTTTCAGATTTATTACTGAAACGCTGATGACAAAAGCAGCAGTGTAGCTTTGTCGATTAAGACGTCTATGAAAAAAATCCTTCTGCCAAACTCTGTTCCAACACTGTTGGCAATGTGCAACTGAGCGCTAGTCTGAAGTGCCAAATCTTGCTAATTTCCTTCTTTTTGAAGATAACATGCATTTCGTGCTTGGTAGGAAAAAAGTTCAAGCCTGGTGAGACACGGTTTCCCTGGAAAAAAAAAGACAGCACAATGAAAACAAAAACAGTCCTGCAGGATGTGTGACAGCGCTCACCTCCGAACCCTGCAGTTCCTCGCTGGTTTCAAATCACCCTAATGACCACATAATGACCTCATTTGAGTCACCTGCTGCCGTGACCAGACTTGACCTGGCATCTCTGCTGGAAAAAAAGCTGTAGGGTTTCAAAAATGAAAATATGTGCACTAGCTTTTTTAAGCAGTCCAGTTTTGCAAAGATAAAGACTTCAGTCTTTTAGTAAACCGATAAGGAACTCAAACATACAACGGAGCACATCTGAGACAAAGAATGTTATGGGAAGGAAACTATCTCACTGGATTCATCCTGTCCTGTGAACAAAGGCCTTTGCCAGATGAGACCCCTGGGACCTTTGCACCACTCTTAAACACTCAGAACATTTATGCTGCTTTAAATTTCCTTTTACATCTTTCCCTTGATATCTCAGCTCAGGGATATTGTTTTCCAGAGCTGCAGGTCTTTATATTGAATGCTCTGAATCACATATGTTCACCTTTTCCTGGTCAACGTTTTATATTTCGACATGGTTTTAGTTATAAGTTTAAATAGTCACATTCGACTGATCACTTTTGTAGTGCAGTCATTTTCAATATGGATCCGAAACTTGCTTTTTTAGAAATTAGCTTAATTGTTGTGGCATTGAATTTTCATTTGTACACACAAAAATAAATGTTTATTCTTGGCATGGACTATTCCATGGAGAACCTTTAACATCTACGGAGCCTATTTTAGATTGTTAAAATGTTCTTCACGCAGATAAAAACACAGAACTCTTTGCTGACAGATTATTAAGGATGGGCAAAAATATTTCTTATGACAAGAAAATAAAAATGAAATCTCTCTTTTGGAACCTGTGTTTCTAAGAGCGTGCTAAAAAAAGTATCGTGGTGAGGTGTTGATGTTCCTATTTTGAACCATAGCATTGTTTGAAAGCAACATTACCTCTTCAATGAGCATTGAGTGACCGTTTAGAATTAGGAAGCTTGGGTCGTTTGTGCCAATTCCCATGAAATCTCTCGATATTTCTTTCAGTTGTTCTCCATTCGTAATTAGTCGTGGTCAGGCTGATCAAAGGACTCGGGCAGCCGGTTGCATGTGAACCGGCATCTCTCGTGATGACATCCACAAACCAGAATGAAATATGAAATATCAAGTTTCCACGGATGCATGGACTTGTAAAGAAAAAAAGCGAAAGAATTGGGGGATTTTCACACCGATAATGTGAAACATTTGGTGCATGTTGTTGGCCTCTGAAGAGGAAAATCCGGAGCCAAAAGCGGTCTGGCAGTAAAACAGAAGCAAGTCAAATGCTAAAACAACAGCAGTCATTGAGAATCACTGATTTAGATGTCATTATAGCGTTTTCCTATGCTAGATAGCTGGGCTCTCATGAAGACTAGAATGATTTGTGCACTCATGCATAGCACGGCGTGGCTTACCATGAAAGAAGCAAAACAGACATGTTCTCACTTGCGTTCCACTTACACATCACAATATGTTGCCAGAAAAATAACCACTTTTTGCAGCTGCAATAAATATGTTGCTTTATATAAAAAATCCCCTTTGCAAAATGAAAGCACATTTTTTTCAGGCTACATTTGTGTGACAGTGATAAATAAAAGTAAATAAAAAGTTTGTATGTTCTCCTCGTGTTTGCGTGGGTTTCATCCGGGTGCTCCGGTTTCTCCCACAAGTCCAAAGACATGCGGTATAGGTGAATTGGGTAAGCTAAATTGTCCGTAGTGTATGTGTGTGAATGAAAGTGTATGGATGTTTCCCAGGGATGGGTTGCGGCTGGAAGGGCATCCGCTGCGTAAAACATATGCTGGATAAGTTGGCGGTTCATTTCGCTGTGGCGACCCCAGATTAATAAAGGGACTAAGCCGAAAAGAAAATGAATGAATGAATGAATGAATATTTACAAAGAGACGATAATGATACATCTTTTTTCTAAAACGTAGACTTTAAAACCCATTTTCAAATGTTTGTTTTCAGGACCCACAAATGTTGCAAATTAAAGACTAAAATGCATTAAAAACATAAAACTAAAAATAGTGCTATGTGAAAACTCCCTCAAAGTAAAAAATAAATAAGTCACTGGATGAAAACTGAAAAAAAAAAAAAATTATAAAAAGGACAAACTATAGTGGAAACACACATACCCAATTATTTGCTTGATGTGCATAGAATGATAGTTAATTTCAACTCAAAATGATGTGATTGGATTACTGAACTAATTAGAACACTGATGTTTTAATTAGAATGTTGTTTTAAGGATAATGAGAGAAAGTCCATCATCGCATGATTTTGTATAATTAACTTCTCAGGACTGTCTTACATAATTGTATTTCCAAACATTCAAATATGACATTTACTTTTATTCCATGTGGACACAACAGACATTTATTATGGATGATTTTTTTAATACAATTTATTGATCGAGGCACAACATATTTATTATGGAGAACAATCTTTTGTCTTTATTTTTTTTTCTTGCAATATTAAGATTTTTGCACATAAATTGAGGTTCAAATGGAAACATAGTCTAACTGTGAGATAGAAAGTTGCAATTTCAGGAAACAAATTCAAGAGAGTGAGATATAAATGTGACCCTGGACCACAAAATCAGTCTTAAGTTGCACAAAATATTTGTGGCAATAGAAATTGATCCATTGTATGGGTCAAATTTTTCTTTTATGCTAACAATCATTAGAATATTATGTAAAGATTATGTTCCATGAAGACTTATATTACATTTCCTAATGTAAATATATCAAAACTTAATTTTTGATTAGTAATGTGCATTGTTAAGAAGTTAATTTGGACAAATTTAAAGGCGATTTTTCTCATTTATTTATTTATTTATTTATTTTTTTTTTTTTTTTTTTTTTGAACACTCTGATTCCAAATGTTGTCCTATCCTAACAAACGGAAAAAAAAATTTAGTTTTCAAATCATTTAAATGTCTTTTTTGTGGTTTTGTGGTCCAGGGTTACAAATATCCCAAGTATGACAAATAATAGTTATAAAATAAGGTTTATAATAAGTTTTTTTTCTATATTATTATTTAACAGAATTATATTAATTTAGAAGGCATGTAAAAAATAATTGCATGAACTGCACATACTACATGTTTTTTTCAAATGATTTTTCAGGTATTATATGTTACAGAACACACTTTGATTAAAAACTATTATTAAGACTCTATACTAAATTGCATTTCACTGAGCAAATCACTTTAAAGCAAATAAACACTGCCAGCATTATCTCCCAACAGTTTATTATCATTTACCTGATGTCAAACTTGCTCTGCTTTGTAAGACGTATTTGAGGTCAGAGCCGTGCAGAGCTGAGGTTTGCACAAATTTGTTTATCTGAACCAAATGACTCACTTCATCCTGCTGCTTCATCTGGAGGTGAATGCGGTATAGAATTACCCTATGTCCACTCGCTCCATTGATTCAAACAGACCGGTAAGAGAAAGAGTCATGGCTTCCCCACCCATCAGATGTTCCTTTGCAGCTCCGAGTGAAGTTGCAGACTTTGTAGCAAACAGCGTTGTTTGAGACAGGTGCAGGTGGCAATCAAAGTCTTAACAACCAAACCTACGGCCTCCAACCAAGCTGGATAAGCAAATAAACAGAGGGCGGCTTCAAGTGGACGGATGTGTAACTTCTGCTTGACGGCAGAAGTGTAACAGAAGCTAAACGACACTTTATCTGTTTAGCAGACTCGCTCAAAAAGTGTGGAAGCCATTGGCAGTGCAAAAGGCCACCGGCAGGGATACAGTGTGTTTTTAATTGCCCTCTGTATGCTTTCACCATGTGTGGAGGCCACATCTAATCTAAACAAGTGGGGGCGAGGGTTTTTTTTTTGTGAGGCAGATTAAAGGTGTCTGTGGTCTGTGTTAAAGAGTTTTAGCTGGCCTGTCCAGTCACCATCTTCTCGGGCTGCACACATGGGAGTCAACAGTACAAAGAAGCACATAAATCTCCAAAATGCCTTTGTCAGTTTTACACCCCAAATTAAGGATATAATGGGCCGAGGTGGGGAATGTTTTCCATTGAGATCATGTCGCTGACCTTCTATATCCGAGTCTTTTGCATTTGTTTCTTGTCACTGTGTTCCTGAGAACTGACTGGGTTGCATGAGATAAATTTTCAGGCAGAATAAATTACTGCACTGTTTACAATAAAATTAGGTTTAAAAAAAGTAATAATAACACAAAGGAGAAACTAGTATTCTGTTTTTTATACTTTATTTTTGTATAAAAAAAATTAAGTTGTGAGTACAACTCCCTTTTGAAAATGAATATTTTTTTATCCATTTCTCAGTGAATATAGCCAATATGTTTCAAGCTAAACTGATTAATTAAACAGTTATATTCATTAAAATATGAGTTTGGTCACCTAACATATTTGAGAATAGAAAGATAATACATTTAAATTCAAAGGAGGTGTTGCAAAAAACAACCTTTTTATTTTATCTTTATATGTTTCTTTTGTTTTTTCCTGTTGATTAAATTTGTATTTAATATTTTCTCCCAACATATAAATTTAGAGGTGCTAATTTATTGTACTATGATCTTAATTATTTTTTTATTATTATTAGTTCCAGTTCTGGCTTTGGTATGGACTAATTTAATGTATATGCACAAGTATATTACTGTAAAGCATCCTATAGAAAATATTAATTTAAAACAGAGATCTGTGAGGGATGTACTCATTTATGCTGGGCAGTGTACAAAGATTTCTGTAGCAGAAGCAATAACATTTTACAATAAAATAAATTAACAATGTGAGGTCTTGTAGATAAACAAAAACCTCTTGTTACAGATAGGAGTTAATGTACAATCTAGAGGTCTAATTAATGTTTGTTTGAATTAAATAGCAGTCCCATTTCATCCAATAATTTACCCCTTTATCTTTCTGTAACCGAAAGTTCCATGTTAAGGGGCTTTTCCTGAGCATTCCTCCTGAACCTTTAGTAATTGATCTCTTGCATGTTCTGACCCCTATAGGAACATGGTGGAAAATTACACATCTATGTTAAAGCCTATTTCTCTTAATGTATACAGCTTGATATTAGTAGAATTGTGTAAATGCTAACAGTAGATAAATAGCCTTCTAGTTAAATAAATATTAAATGAAATCAGATTTTTTATAATTAAATTTCATTCAAAGCAAAATTTTCAGCCTCATTAGTTCAATTTTCAATGTCACATGACGGTTCAGAATTCATGCTGATTTGTTGCTCAAGAAACATTGCTTATTGTGTTCAAGTTTGTACTGCTTAACATTTTTTGTTTGTGTGGAAACACTTTTACCGGGATTTTTTTTATGAATAGAAAGTAAAATTATTTACATTTTTAATCAATTTAAAGCATACTTGCTGAATAAAAGTACACCATTCTTTAGAAAATAAATAAACTTGGATATTTGGTTGACAAGTTACACTTATTTAATTCATTTGTTTAATGTTTGGCTGGCTTTATTATGTGTCTACATATCCTTACAAGTAAAATTTAACAGTATGATTTGCATTACTTTTAGAAATGGCTCTTGACAATTTAGTTTATTGTCCACCCCAACTGTTAGACAAAATAAACACTGCATCCAGAAAGTATTCATAGCGCTTCACCTTTTTCACATTTTTTTATGTTACAGCCTTATTCCAAAATGGATTAAATTCATTTATTTCCTCAAAATTCTACACACAATACCCCATAATGACAATGTGAAAAATATTTTTTTATATTGTTGCAAATTTATTAAAAATAAAAAACCTAAAAAAAAGCACATGTACATAAGTATTCACAGCCTTTGCTCAATACTTTGTTGATGCACCTTTGGCAGCAATTACAGCCTCAAGTCTTTTTGAATATGATGCCACAAGCGTGGCATACCTGTCTTTGGGAATTTTTACCCATTCCTCTTTGCAGTAACTCTCAAGCTCTATCAGGTTGGATGGGGCCGACGGTGTACAGCCATTTTCAGATCTCTCCAGAGATGTTCAATAGGAATTAGGTCTGGGCTCTGTCTGGACCACACAAGGACATTCACAGAGTTGTTGTGAAGCCACAGCATTGATATTTTGGCGGTGTGGTTTGGGTCATTGTCCTGCTGGAAGATGAACCGTCGCCTCAGTCTGAGGTCAAGAGCACTCTGAAGCAGGTTTTCATTCAGGATGTCCCTGTACATTGCTGCATTCATCTTTCCCTCTATCCTGACTAGTCTTCCAGTTCCTGCTGCTGAAAAACATCCCCATAACATGATGCTGCCACCACCATTCTTCACTGTAGGGATGGTATTAACCTGGTGATGAAACGTAACGGCTGGCATTCACTCCAGAGAGTTAAATTTTAGTCTTATCAGACCAGAGAATTTTGTTTCTTATAGTCTGAGAGTCCTTCAGATGCCTTTTGGCAAATTCCAGGTGGGCTGCTATGTGCCCTTTACTAAGGAGTGGCTTCCGTCTGGCCACCTTATCATACAGGCCTGATTGGTGGATTGCTGCACAGATGGTTGTCCTTTGATAAGGTTCTCCTCTCTCTACAAAAGAACGCTGGAGCTTAGACAGAGTAACCATCAGGTTATTGATCACGTCCCTGACTAAGGCCCTTCTCCCCCGATAACTCAGCTTAGATGGCCGGCCAGCTCTAGGAAGAGTTCTGGTGGTTCCAAACATCTTCCACTTACGGATGATGGAGGCCACTGTGCTCATTGGAACTTTCAGAGCAGCAGAAATTTTTCTGTAACCGTCCCCAGCCTTGTGCCTTGAGACAATCCTGTCTCTGAGGTCTACAGACAATTCCTTTGTCTTCATGCTTGGTTTTGGGCTTTGACATGCACTGTCAACCCTGGGACCTTATATAGACAGGTGTATGCCTTTTCAAATCATGTCCAATCAACTTAATTTGTCACAGGTGAACTCCAATTAAGCTACTGAAACATCTCAAGAATGATCAGTGGAAAAAGAATGTACCTGAGGTCAATTTAGAGCTTCACGGCAAAGGCTATGAATACTTATGTAAATGTGATTTTTCAGGTTTTTATTTTTAATAAATTTGCAACAGGGCCTCACGGTGGCGCAGTGGATAGCACATTCGCCTCACAGCAAGAAGGTCGCTGGTTCGAGCCTCGGCTCGGTCAGTTGGCGTTTCTGTGTGGAGTTTGCATGTTCTCCCCGTGTTGGCGTGGGTTTCCTCCGGGTGCTCTGGTTTCCCCCACAAGTCCGAAGACATGCGGTATAGGTGAATTGGGTAAGCTAAATTGTCCGTAGTGTAAGAGTGTGAATGGGTGTGTATGGATGTTTCCCAGAGATGGGTTGCAGCTGGAAGGGCATCCGCTGCGTAAAACATATGCTGGATAAGTTGGCGGTTCATTCCGCTGTGGCGACCCCAGATTAATAAAGGGACTAAGCCGAAATGAAAATGAATGAATGAAATGAATAAATTTGCAACAATTTCAAAAAATCTTTTTTTCACATGTTATTATGGGGTATTGTGTGTAGAATTTGGAGGAAGTAAATGAATTCAATCCATTTTGGAATAAGGCTGTAACATAAAAAAGCGCTATGAATACTTTCCGGATGCACTGTACGCCCCTTCAGCAAAAACAATCAGTATTTCCAGCAATACTGAAATGTAAGGCTTGACACAGAATCAAACTGAATCCAAATAAATATATAATATTTATTTCATTATAACATTCAAACTAATTCAACAATTATACTGCATTCTGATTTTTCATTTTATTAAGGACATCCAAGATGTACTTTAATTAATTTTTAAATATAGCAAGATAAAGAAGGGATTTAACGAATTTATATACAGTTGAATAAAAAATTGTTAGCCCTCCTCCTGAAAATGTTTTAAAAATATATTTTTCCCAAATGATGTTTAACAGATATTTTTTAAATATTTTGTTTATTTATTTTCCAAAACATTTGAAGCATAATAGATTCTATAGCTAATTTATTTAGTCTTTGTCATGATTATAAAGTGCAATTTAAAGGCTTAACTAGGTTAATTAAGTAAGGTTAGGGTTTAGGCAAGTTAGGTTAAGTTAGGTTAATTAATGAGTCATTGGATAACATTGGTTTATTGTAAAGCCAATCAGAAAAAAAAATATTAAGGTGAGTAACAATACCCACCCTATTTTTATATTTACTATTGTAATAATTATAATTATAAAAATTTGTATGCTTTTATTCCAAACAAAAAAAAATAAATAAATAAAAAATATTATAGGAAATTGTGGCGACCCCAGATTAATAAAGGGACTAAGCCAAAATGAAAATGAATTAATGAATATTATAGAAAATATTAAGAAAATTCCCTTGCTCGGTTAAACATCATTTGGGAAATATTTAAAAAAAATTTAAAAAAATTCACAGGAGGGTTAACCATTTTGCTTTCAACTAAATATGTACAAAATGTTTTGCCAATGATACAACATTATTAATCAGATAAAAGAAAAACACGCCAATCTTCTAAGTGACAGCGAACAACCTCTTATTTTTCTCTCTTTGTCAGTGTATATGAAAGCAGAATTTTCCTGTAAACCATATGAAAAAGTCTTTTGTGAGAAAAAGCGAAGAGGAAAAGAACATGTGAATGATTTAAACCTTTTATGACTTTTCGGCCCTGTTGAAACACCATATACCATTTTGTCATAAACCATCTTTGCAATTGCCAAATGGCGACATTTTATGAGGCCTTTGCCATGATGTAATTTTGGTTCTTTTATTTTGTAGTTTTGTACTTTGATATCAGCCACTTCCTTTAGGAACATGGTTTTCCAATTACAAGCTAGATAACTGGCGCTAACACAAAGACTGTAACCCTAACAGCAGATGACATGTTTGAGGCCAATAACATTGTGTTTTATCATTGTAGCTAGTAAAATTACAGTTAGCAGCTTGCCAGGATTCCTTAAGTTTCTAAATCCGAGGTGCTACAATGTACCGCACTTTTGAGAGACTGTGAAATTGATTTAGACCTCCTTAGCTGAATGCTCTTTAACAGTGACAAATGATTGGACTCGTCTTTCCTCCTTTTGTAACTCACTGCCTGCTTTCTGTGTGTCTGGTTTAGATCTTTTGTTTTATGGGCCGACTTGTGGACCACCACCGAGGTCTAATTGCTTCAGCATAACCTTTCACTCCTTTGGTCATGATTAGTTTTCCTACTTCTTTATCAAGTGGCTGACAAACAACAGGGTCTGACATATTTGTGAATGCGCAGTTCATCTTTACGATGAATGTGCACAAAACAATCTGCCTTGATTATTTACTCTTATACCAATTTAAACACATTGTCTTGACATTTTATTTGACATTCCTTTAGAAAAATGAAAGCACAGATCTGTAGGATCATCTTGATTTAATATTTAACATTTTTTTAAGTTGATAAAATGCCCAATCCAAATTCTATAATTTGGCTGTTTTAGTCAACCCATATACATTTTAAAATGAAATGTATTTAATTATTTGACCCATCAAAACCCCAAATCATCAACACAAAAAAATGTATGTACAAAATAGAAAGATTTGTAAAATTGGAGGTACAAATATCTCTTTTGCACAAATTCATTGTCATGTATGCTGTAAAAAGTGATTTAAAAAAAGAGTAACCCATTGGAACTGTTAAGTTGGATTAACTTGCTTTTTTTTAGAATTATGCACATAGTTCATTCACACTTTACTTCATTCATAATTTTAAGGCAACAGGTTTACTCACTTTAAGTAAAGTCAACTAATTGCTTTTTACAGTGTATTTATGTGAAGTTTTGGTACAGTCTCACTTTGTGTATGCATAATCAACTCTTTATAGTATCTGTATAATCAGATGGTTAACTGTTGTGTTTTGTTGTTTTATTCTGTATTGTTGTATTTTAATATTTAAGTATGTACTGTGGTCCAGTGGTGCATGACATGTAGTTTCACTATATATAATCACATATAACAGAATTTTTACCTTTGTGTAACATCTGGCGGGAGGTAGACGATGACATGAGGAGACGGTACACGGGATACATTAACAAAATTTATTAACGGATTTATTAAATGAACACTTACTGATAATACAAACACTGGATACAGGTTGACGGGACGAGGACGTCAGGACGAGACAATCAAAGTAACCAAACGAACCAAAATACCGGACAACGAAGGACACAGACGAAAGGGTATAAATGGATGAAGGGATGATTAAGCTAATGAGACACAAGGGATGAACACAGGTGAAACAGAAACTGACACTGATGGTGGCGGGAAAGACAATACAAAGAAATCACATGACGAAAACAAAGGAAGACACGGACAAACACTGACAGTACCCCCCCTCCTTTTGAAGGCGCGTCGTCGCGCCTTCAACAGGAAACAACGAGACGAAGGAGGGTAGAAGGGGAGAAGGGGCTGACCGAGGGAGACGCCGCTGATGGCGGTGGAGCCCAAGAAAGTGACGGAGAGCCATAGGGCGAAGGTGACGCCGAGGTCTCTGAGGGCCGGGCGAAGCAGGCGGCTCACCCGAGCAAGGCGACGGCGGGGTTCCGGAGGCCCGCGGCGTAGCCAGAGCGACGGAGGACCAAGGCGCAACTGGAGGGAAGGAGGAGCTCAACGCAGCCGGTGGGACGATGCGATGAGGTGCAGCCGGAAGAGTAGAGTCCAGAGGCGAAGGAAGGGCGACGACTGACCAAGGTGGAGCCGGAGGGACGAGGGAGCCTGGTGGAGCTGGTGGGCGGACGGCCCACGACGAAGACGAGGGAGGAGTGAGCCAACGCGGAGCCCTAGGGTCGAAGGGCCAAGGTGGAGTCCGCAGCTCGGAGGTTGTAGGAGCTGACGCTGGGCGACACCCTCCAGAGGGCGACGCAGACAGGTAGCACCCACAAGCGAGCTCCATTTCCGGAGCTGGAGGGCGAGCTGGGTGGCTGGCTGACTGCAGCAGTGCTGGAGCTGGATGACTGGCTGCAGTTCTGGGGGACCGTGGGAAGCTACTCATGACCCTGGAGCTGAGGCTTTTTTCCAGAAGGAAGGTTAAAAAACTGTGCGGAAACAGTTGATTGCTGCCTGAAAACAGCGGGAGGTTAATTCTGCCTGAAAACAGCGGAAGGATATTGCTGCCTGTGGGCGGGACTCTCGCTGGTCTCGCGGGTATCCGCCAGGACTCCCCCTTTAGGCGGTGTTGCCGGCTC
The DNA here is from genome assembly GCA_903798125.1 of Danio choprae. Classification (NCBI taxonomy): domain Eukaryota; kingdom Metazoa; phylum Chordata; class Actinopteri; order Cypriniformes; family Danionidae; genus Danio; species Danio choprae. The sequence continues at coordinate 1,705,632 of CAIGQW010052710.1, forward strand.
GCACACCTGGTCAGACGGGGGTTTAAGCTCCTCCATCTCAGCTCAATTCCGCTCCGTTGCTCTAGGGGGCGATAGCTCATCGGCTGGGGGTGGCTCTTCGTCTGCGGTGGGCTCTGGCAAGCGCTCCCTGCAGGTGGATGGTGATGCTTGGCTGGTCACTGGGTCTGGAGTGGCACCGACGAGATCTTCCTCCAGAAAGGCGGTGAGTGGAAATCCTTTACTCGTCAGTGTCCACTCCATTCTTGCGACGATGTTGCCCTGAGGACCATCTTCGGGCGATCGTGCTCTGCTAAAGATGATAGGCGTGCAGAGCACGTCGCCCGGAAAGCTGTTGGCAGTCACTCGATCATGGTCCTCAGGGCTGCTTTCCCCCTGCTCCAGCAGGCGGTGAAGGCGAACAGGAAGGTGGGTGGGGTCCAGGGAAACACGAAGGGAAGAAAATAAAACACTTAGGGGCAAAAAGACTACAAAAAAAAAATCGGGGGAAAACACGCCGCTATTTGTGGGTCCGGTATTATGTAACATCTGGCGGGAGGTAGACGATGACATGAGGAGATGGTACACGGGATACATTAACAAAACGGATTTATTAAATGAACACTTACTGATAATACAAACGCTGGATACAGGTTGACGGGACGAGGACGACAGGACGAGACAACCAAAGTAACCAAACGAACCAAAATACCGGACAACGAAGGACACAGACGAAAGGGTATAAATAGATGAAGGGATGATTAAGCTAATGAGACACAAGGGATGAACACAGGTGAAACAGATTGACACTGATGGTGGCGGGAAAGACAATACAAAGAAATCACATGACGAAAACAAAGGAAGACACGGACGAACACTGACACTTTGATTTGATTTGGCTTTAATGGCCTTAAGAATATTGGAGTCCAATTTATTATTATTTTTTTTTTACCTAATCTGAATATTGTAATTTAAAGCTTATACAATGCTTAGTGCAAGACATAATATTACAGATGGTCAACCCATAAATTTTATTATAGTTTTCAGAATATATAATTATTTTTCAGTATTTTATTTATTTATTTATTTTTTTTCAATGTTTAATGATGGGCCGATTCTCTTAGGAAAATGGCTGTCTAAATCGATTTTTTTCCCTGTCTTCTTGAGGATTTAACATAAATGTTGTAAATTAAAGTTAATAATAAGCACAGTGCAAAGTACGTCTATAATATTATAGAGTTAATGTGTAATAATGAGGTTTTAAGTGACATTTTAACTTTTAGTTAGGCTCTATTTTTGTATTTCATTGCCTAAGAAATTACGAAAGAAGATAAAACAATAAACCAGAAAACTTTCCTTACTTATTCATCATTTAAAGGTGCAATAGGTGATTGTCTTCTAAAACATTTTTTGTTATGCTGGAGTCTTTTCACATCACAAAATAAATATAAAAATTAATAAAGTTAAGTGATTTAAATGTATTTATACTGTATGTATTAAACACAGTGGAAGGCATAGGACCAAGAAATGTTCATTCAATCAAAATGTTTGGTTCAAACATTATAATAGGCTTTCCTACCTTCCTGCCAATGCTAACATTTTCTAAACCGTCCAAATTTTGTACGCACTGCTAGTCATGTAAGTTGGCTTTTATGGACTTTAATTAATGTAAACTCTTACTATGAACACTCTTATAATTCTCGTAAACCTTTCAAAACTTCAGTAATGATTGTTTTAGGTTCAAGTGGTATATGTAAGGATTTGGATGCAAGCAGAGTGTGACTGTTTGTAAAGCATACAGTGCCATCTGTTGTTCAGAATTTAGATAAACATTAGAATAGCCTTAGAGTGCATTATGAAAATCGCAGAATTGATTTCTGGAAGGATTTTCTGCCACAGCTCTAGTTTGCACAACTGTGAACATTGGAGCCTAAAACTCGATGCACACCAAGACAGCTGAAAGATGGTTCCATTTCTGTCCATTTCCAGATGAATGGTTGTGTATTTGACTAAAATATGAACACAACACAGACCAAAGACATATAAACAAACCAAAAACAGGACATGATGTCTATAAAAAGCACAGATTAATCATCGTAGTCGCAATGTTTGACCAAAGGCATCATTTATGTGTGCGAAGGAGGAATTCCTGCTACTGTTTTGAACCCTACACACACGTAACCTTAAAAACGAAAAGCCACACCAATACTAAATGATTACTTTTCTTTCTTTTTTTTTCTTCTTCTTCTTTTTTTAGTCCAGGCCAAAGAAACTAAGAGTGTAAACGTTTTATACTAAATTTTTGTTTCCCCACGATTATCTTGCTCTTTGTCTGTCTTTCGTTCTTTATTTCTTTCTCTCTTTCTCTTTCTTTTTTTTAGTTTTTTGTTTCTTTCTTGTAGTTGAGCCAGATCTGTTGTTTTATTTCCACCTGCCAGGGATTATGTTATATGAGGACTGTCAGCGTCTCTTTGATGCAGCTCTTGGATGGACTGGAAGTCAACAGCAATGACTTCAACATGTGTCTAATCAGATACTCTGCATTTTGTGAACTGGAGCTGCTTTGTAGCTTTCAAACATGGATCAGCTTTTCCGAATTAAGGATTCAGACTGTAAAACAAAAATTAAGTGTGGACAAATGCTTTAATTTGCGGTGTAATTCAGTGAAGTGAGTTACATGTAAATGTGCTCTGTGTTGAATAATGCAAAAATTTGGGGCTTTTTTTTTGGCCATCACCAAAACGTTTGACTGCCTAAAATATAAATAACTGCAATAAGAGTGTATTACATGTATTTCTCCAAACAAATCATACTTTAAGAGACAGGACTTGTCTTGTGCTTTGCTGTGCTATCTCAGAGAAAGGTATGCATGAAGATGAATTCTCACTGACGCAGAGCTATCTGTTTATATGATCGACTGCTTTCTTGGGCTGCAGCAGCGTTAAGAGCTCCTCAATAGGAAAGATGAGTAATCTACCCGTCTCTGGCTTTCTCTCTTTTCTCCCTTTCTCTCCTTTTCCTGTTCTCATTGTCTCAAAAGCTGTTGTTTTATAAGGCCTTGTGTTTTATCAAGTCTCTCTCGAATTTTTAGGGAATTTCACACTGCACTTATAATTGTTCTAAACCCTTTTTTTAAATTCCTGGATATTGAAAAGTTTTACACTTGTACCTCTATGTAGTGGATTGGCACTGCTTTGTACCCAGGGTTTTAAAACAGCAACTGCTGCTAACCTCTTTTTCAATTCCGAAAAATATACTAAATAACAATTATTAATAATAACTATTATACTAAATAATAACTATTAATGAGCAGTGATTTAGGATTTTTATTTGATGCAAAAAGTCATGGTTAATGATTAATTAATATCAAGAATGGTACCTTAAAATAATGTGTGACCAAAAATCGCATTTCAGATAGGCAGATTAACATCAGAAAGTGATGGTAAACAAGTAGACAATTGATTTAAAGAACCTTTATGGTGTGAATTTCCTAAAACTGCTTTAATGACTTAAAATATGTACACACACACACACACACACACACACACACACACACACACACACACATATTATTAGTTATATTATTAGATTTAGTTTGTTTGTTTGTTTTTGATATTTGAGCGTTTTGTGAAAACATTTTGCTTTCAGGTAATTTTGTTCAGGTCATAAATATTGAGATCATTGTTTTGTGTAAACAAAAATTGTTCAGTGTAAACAAGATTTATTAATTAATTCCTACATTCATTCTTTAATTCATTTAAATTTTGTATGTATGTATGTATGTATAATTGTATAAATTAATCTTGTTCACATTAGACTAAGCAAAATGTCTGCATTTGTCAAGTGTAAGTTTTATTAGCTCTTTTTAGCAAGTAAATTCAATTTGGACACTTAAGGTTGAGATTTACTAAACAGGGCAAATTAGTATGCAACCACAATCTCGTAAAAGTGCCAGTTACTATGCCCTTGCCTTTTTCTTGCTAATTTTTCATCTTTGGTTTTTGGTAAATCCTGACAGCACCAACAGAGGTTTACACTGGCACAAGCAGTTTGTAAATCTAGCTCTATGATTCTTTTACAATGCAATAATTATGTTTTATGCAGCATCACAATATTGAGAGATCATCTGATGTGACACACTTGCTGTTTATAATCCATACAAAGCTAACATTTTCCATCTTAGAACAACCCATTCTTTACTTCATGGAAATTTCCAATATGAACAACTTATTCTCTGTTAATACTGCCATGGGTTCTTATCAACACTTAAACACTCTCTTTGTTTTCAGCAAACAAGACTATGTTTCCTAAAACACATTTGCACCCTTATCCCTCCTCCACTCGAAAACATTTTAACATTTTAACCCTGGTACATGTGCACATAAAATAACCACTGTGAAAGAAAGAAAGAAAGAGAGAGAGGAGAGAGAGAGAGAGGAGAGAGAGAGAGAGAGAGAGAGAGAGAGAGAGAGAGAGAGAGAGA
>CAIGQW010052710.1:1798636-1829038 GCA_903798125.1 Danio choprae
TGCACATACAATAAGCACCCTTTTTTTAGATTTAGGTTTCCAGTCCCAGTGTAAACAGTAAACAAACCTTTACTAACTGTATTTTTATTCAGACTCCGGAATGATAGAATCAAGAAAACTGAACTGCAAGTGTGAACACACCCTGATAGCATAACATGATGCTAGATGTTTCACTTTGCTTTGTGTATTTTTATGAATTTTACATTTTTCCTGTTTCCATTTTGGGGTTTCATGTTAAAGACTTTTCTTATAACTCAAACATCACAATCCTTGTAACTTTCCTGTACATATTCATACTGATCTCAATGTTATATATACTTGTGTGTGATTCCAGAGGCCGTGTGTGAACACAGTGCAGCACGAGTGGTTCAGAGTGTCCAGTCAGAAGACTGCTGTGGCGGAGATGGTGGAGGACTATCTGAATGCGTTCAGAAGCGTCTCTCCTGCCCTCCTGCAGCACATCGTAAACATGGCTGATGGCAATGGCAACACTGCCCTCCATTACAGCGTGTCCCATTCCAACTTCCATATTGTGAAGAAGCTACTGGATGCTGGTTAGTATATGCGACTCGCACTCTGTATTTCATAATTTTTCTTTAAAACTGCTTCTTATGTTTGGTAAGTGTAAAGGCAGTGTTTTGATGTTGTTGAGGCACATGATCATCTGTATGTGTCCATGGCATGACTGAATGGTATTGCTGTCACCACCACTCAGAACTGGGTGTGGATTCAAATGTCATGATTCAATTCAGTTCTGATTCACAAGCTCGCATTTCAGTTTGATTCAATAAATATACATTAAATACCAGTGCTATTGATGACAATTCCCTGATGCTGTAGGCTACGGTCTATCTGGACTAGAATCTCTTATCACAAAAATAGCTTCTTCCCTTCAGCTGTTAAACTCTTCAATAACAGACAGCAGTGCTCTTCTCTTTTTTTTTTGTATGCGTATTTGCACTAGCTACTTGTTGTGTTTTTTATATGCACCAATTGCCAAAACAATTCTAGTAATATGAAACCTTTCACTTCCAATTCTGTTCTGATTGCTATCTCAAACTTATCAGTGAACTTGTTTTACTTTATTGTGCATTTTATAGTGCATGCATTGTGTAAAAAAATCTAAAAATAAATAAAAAAACATTAAATGTAGGTAAAAAAAAAATATAAAACGGAGCTGTGGTTGCCAGAATTTTACTGTTAAATATGCAGTAGAAATATATATATGTTTTTCATATAATAAAAAAAAATAAGACTAATATAAAGATATTCATATTACATCATAAGTTTATTTACTGGACCATTTTTACAGGTTTTTTTTACCATTAAATGAAGGCAATTTTACAGTGTTGCATTTTAGGTTAAAAAGTACCTGAAATATATTTTTTAGCAAGTGCAAAGGTAAAATTACATTTTAAAATGAATTTAAAAAGAAAATAGTTGTTTTACCTTTTAATAATGTAATTTGTTTTTACAAAAAGTGCCCAAAATTTTAAATGGTTTGTACATAAGCTAAAAGCTAATCCTCCATCCACATACACAATCATTGCATTTGATTTCCCACTTTCTCCAAAAAAGTACCAAAGACCTCTATGAAAACCCCATGATGAGGTGCCTCGACTCCTGCAAATAAAAGCCCATTATCCTATCGCCTTTGTGCCTCTCTACTATCTGACCCTTTTCGGCTGGCCCTCATTGTTTCAATTGTCTGGTTCTATTCTCGTTCTCCTCTGGCCATCTTTGCCCTCATTGCCAGTCAGTGAAGCCCTGCTTTGCTCCTTCTCTTCTTTCACAATCCATGACTCTCATTCTGAATAGCCTGCGTGTCCCTTCTCTGAAGTTCAAACAATACAGGACCTCCTTCCAAATGCATTACTCCAATGGTGGGCTCAGTGGTGTTTCTTATTCCCGTTTTCTCCGTTTATCACAGATGTCTGCAATGTCAATCAGCAGAATAAAGCAGGCTATACGCCCATCATGCTTGCAGCGCTCGCAGCCGTAGAGGCTCCGAAGGACATGAGGGTGGTCGATGAGCTGTTCAGTAAAGGAGATGTCAATGCGAAGGCCAGCCAGGTCAGTGGGATACTAACATTGTTTTGAACATTGATTTAAATAAATGCATAGAACAGGTTTTATTTATATTTGAAGGAGTGTAGTGTATACATTTTTGTCAGTTATATGAATTATTGCGCAAATTTACATTATCTCTAAAAAATGCTGCATTATTTCAATCCAGTTTTGGGTAAAATATGGACAAAACCAACCATATTTATCTTTTGGGTTTGCCCATATTTTTACCCAATCTAGGTTAAAATAATGCAGCATTTTTGGAGTGTGGTCAGGAGTCAGCAAATAAACAAGAATAAACAATTGACAATGGTATGCTCACATATAAGTGTAAAACCTAGATTAATAGCATTTGACTTTAAAGCAGTTTAGGCAGATCTCTCTGACGCTGTGAATGCAGGCTGGTCAGACGGGGCTGATGCTGGCTGTCAGTCATGGCAGAATGGACATGGTGAAAGCTCTCCTGACCTGCGGTGCGGACGTCAACATCCAGGACGATGAGGGCTCGACCGCGCTCATGTGCGCCAGTGAACACGGCCATGTGGAGATAGTGAAGCTGCTGCTGGCTCAGCCGGGCTGTGACGCCACTCTCAGTGATAACGTGAGTCCCCATTAACCCTCATTTAACCTTCACAAGTCTATTTGTATAACGTGTCAGACTCATTTCACATAGTGGCTATACTAAGTAAAACTAATGAGCTCATTTAGATGCTTGTTTTCTTGTGTTTAGGATGAGAGCAATGCGTTGTCTATTGCTCTGGAAGCAGGACATAAGGACATTGCAGTGTTGCTGTATGCTCATATGAACTTCTCCAAAGCCCAGTCACCAGTGAGTGATCATATTTTCACATTCTGCTGATTCATAACAGTCATTTAAGTCAGTTGGTTCTCTCCTTTCTTGTTTGTTTTCTGACTGTGAAACAATGATTTTTTTTTTACCTTGTGACAAACTAAGTAATAGCAAAACAATTCATAACGTGTGCAAGATGCTAGAACTATCTATGTGTGATAAAAAAAAATTACGTAGTGTGTTTACAGTATATTTATGCTCTGGCAATGAAATTTGAATCACACTCGCTGTATGTGAACCCTTGCATACATATAAAATCCAAGTGGGCTTAAAGGGTTAATTATTAATATTTATTTTGTTCTCAAATAAAGCTTATCTCCAGAAATTTTTGCTATGAGCATTGAAGTTAAATATTTAAAAAGTCCTTACCTTTGAAGCAACAGAATTCAATAATCTACGCTACTCTGCTGTAGGGTCAGTTCTGTTTGCTTTCTCTTATCCTAATGCCACAGTTATGCAGTATTGCCACCCAGTGGCCAAATGCCATACAATGTATGGCTTTAACATTCTCAAAACAGACCAAATGCTTTCTGATCTAATCGTAATAATGTCAAGCCACAGAAATAATTTTGTGTGCACATAAAACAAAATAATGACTTTATTCAGCAGTTTCTTCTCCTCATTGTCAGTGGCACGTTCACTTGTTATGTTTGGTCATGCTGCTGATGTATTACCTCAGATGCATCTATGCTTTGTTTCAAAGAGAGGAAGTCATGCACGGGCATCCCGGAGGGTGTATTGACTTTATTCTTTGTGTACGAGCGGGCACAGCCATTTGAATCTTTTTGGCTCAAGACTTCCGGTCTCATTCACTTTCATTCTTTTTTAGACGTTAAAAACAGCTTGTTGTGCTGCTTGATGTTTAAACTGATATTTTCTTATTATATTATTTTGTTTGTATAGTCATTAACACACTTGTTTGTAGAGCAAGTAGTTTGACAGTTTTCTGCCGTTTATTATTCCTAGTCATTTCTCCCATAGGCAATGAAATTGGAAGTTCTAAAACAATTGCAAAAAACGAGCGCACTTCCGCATTGAATAATAAGGTCAATATTGCACAACACTCATGAACATGCACTATATACTGACACTGAGGGGAACAAACTGATGAAGTAAGTCATTAATTTTGTTTTATGAGCACACAAAATGATCCACATAGCTAGTTCCGCTTGAACCACTGAAGGCATCTGGTCTGTTTTGAGGATGTTTTGATTGAAGGTCTCAGTTTAAAACCACATTAGTAATTTTCAAAAAAATTATTTATATTTTTTGGGTGAACTAACCCTTTAAGGAAGACATCAAATCCCCAGGACCAGGAATGAAAACCACTGCTTTTAGTCATATGTTGTATAGTCGTATGTTACATTAGCGATTCAGGTTCAAAAAGCGATAGCGATTTTTATTTATTTATTTTTTTTGTGAAAAATGTCATTGTAAAATAAGCAGAAATTATAGTGGCTTTCACTTTAAACACCATTTCTAATAAGAGTCAAGCTGTTTGAAACATTCAGTTTTATTCATTTACATATCTTCTGTTTATGTTATATTTATTTATTTATTTATTTACAATTTATAATTGTATGCGTTTCTTGATATAATCACCCTCTCAACTGCAATGTTTTTAATCAGTGCCAGTTAACAAGTTAATGTGTCAGTTAGAAGAATATTGTGCTGACAAGGAGTTGAGTGTATAACCAATAGACATGTTTAGACCAATGATTGAAGACAATGCCTCATCATCTGTATGTATGCCTGTATAAATACTGGCCTCAATGAACTGCCCCTTGAGCTACCAGAATGAAACCTTTTGTGTTTCTTCTTTGTCATTCCTTTGCTGCAAGAATATTAAATCTTTGAAAGCTAATATTCCTGGATCTTAGAATAATTTTTATTTCACAAGCATAAACAAAGTTAAGAATAAATCAAGACTTGTATAACTTTTGTTCAGCACCTGTAAATCTGTGGTATTTTACACATATTTAGCTTGCTTGACTTTAATTCTAGTTCACAGGTTTGCTACTTTTACAGAACATTTCAGGCTATTACAAATAAGAAAAAAAGCAAATGGATATTTTTGCATTATAGAGGATCAGGGAAAAATACTGTCAAAATGGATAAAAACGGGGAACTCTGTACAATTGAACTAAATTTATTGCAATTAAAATTTCAAAGTAAATGAAAAGTGTGAATTTCCTTATAATATTTCATGTTTTTGGAATTAATCATTTGTATAAAATGTTAAAGTTTTTTGATAACGTTTCATTTGATAGCAGTATATTGTATTGTTTCATTGATATAATTGTTTAATTATAAATACATAAATGATAACACAGATTCTAATCCTAAAGGTAATTGCCCTTATGATGGTAAGATCTTAATCCCAGAGCACCAAATCATCCCTCCATATGAAATGTAGGTCGGGTAGGGTCAGGAAATGTCCTCGAGCCGGGATTCGCCCTGGGTGTGCTACCACACAATATGTTGGCACGCTAACCACTAGGCTATTGCACCGACTCTTATATTAATTCTAGATGAGTGTCAGACTCATATTTGTCATTGTATTAATACTCACAGCTTTATGTCTTTCATGCTTGACAGGGAACTCCTCGTCTCGGAAGGAAGACTTCACCCAGTCCTACAAGAAAAGGTCACGTTTGATTTAGAGAGCTTCTACAGCACCCGTCTGAGCTGCTATTCCTTCAGGTTCTGCCGTGCCTACCATTTTCATCAGCTAGAAACCAAATCCACAGCTAAAAGACTGAAAAACCTCAACTAATGAATAGTAGGCAACTATACTGAGCACTTTCGCAAAACTTCTCCTTGGTTATGTCTTTCTCTTTGGGCTTCAGATTATTGTACAAACGGACTTGCTAGCTTAAAATCTGTTTGTTTGTTTTTAACATTTAAAAAACTCAAATCCGTACTCACCCTGAATGTATTCAAAAGTATTTCTCAGCCTGAAATCACCAGCATTATTTTGTCAGAGCTAGACGTCGACTGGAACGTGCCTATAGAGTTGCCTTGTTATTATCCTATAAAGGTAAATTTTTTTTTTTTATAATATATGAATATATATATTTGTATTCTTCCTCTTTAAAGGGGTATAAAGCTTGTCTACAGTCCATTTTAAAGTCTTTTTAAAATATTCAATAATTTATGATTCCAAGATGTGGCCAATGTTGCCTGATAATGAGCTTTATATTTGAACCATGTAAATGCTGCCCAGTATTTTCAGCCTTTTTGGGGTTTAATTCTTTTCTCCTTTTTCAAAACCCCTCAGAGAGGTTGAAATGCAGATCTATTTTAAACATATATTTTTAGATCGGATATGGTCCTTACTTTTATACTTGCCATTTTATCTATTTAAAAATCGCAGTATTTAGGAAAATTCAGATTTTGCTTCATAACATGAAGTTATATATTTACCAGTTAAAACGTTTTTATCAGAAGTACTTGTTTCGTTGTATATAATGTATGTTTGCGAAATGTTAATACAGTAGCTTTGACTGGCCTTTATGTAATAAACTCTTAGATCTAATATGTGGATTTTTCATGTACTCACAAATAGAACTGTCAATATTAGCCTGTAAGTTGATAATAAAGTACTAAAATGACTTTACCTTTGCTCTGTTTTTCAGTGTTTTCCCTCTTAAGCATCTAGTTTCTGTAGTGCAATTTAAAAAGTAGAATGTCTCCCTCTTCTGGCAGTGATTGTTAGCATACATTTCTAATTTATTTTTACTCAAGTTGCTGTCTTTTCAAATTAGGTTCTATTATTCGAATAGATTATTATTATTATTATTATTATTATTATTATTATTATTATTATTATGAATAATCATTTAAAATGATGCACTTTTACATGGGGTAAAGACATTTTTGTTCACATGAATTGAAGTCTACAATGATGAGTTTATACTAAGAAGGCATATTAAGTGCAAGTAAACTGACTTTTAAATAGCTTTTCAAATAACTTTTGAAATAATGAGAGTATAAAATATTTGGGAAGTAATATTCCGTCATCATTTAGCGTAACAGATATATTTAGGGTATGTAACTGATTGTACCTATTAAAGTGTTTCTATTTGCATTGTAATATATTTACGTTTAATCATTTAAAATTTTTAATAATTTCTTAATTTCAAGTGGGTAAAACTTAGTTGTTAAAGAACAAAAATCTAAAATAATAGAATTGTTTAATATGTAGAGAAATATAGACGTTTTGTTGATTATGCAAGAGTTTTTTGTATAAAAACTGTTGTTACACTGTTTAACAGCAATTTGAATTTAAAACCAGTTAAAGCTATGCACTTTGATGCTTGAAAATATTTTTTTACCCTTAACCCATGTATTACATTCTTTTTTTTTCCCCTTTGCATTATAAAATATTAATAATTAATTATTTTAATATGTAGGCTAAGCTAACTAAACCTCACATTAAAGCTCACAAATTAGATTGACTGTGCTGTAGCCTTGGTAGTGAGTTTGGAGGCTGATGGGGACTTTCCCAGTTGTATTGAAGCATTTCAGAAATGGACCATGCACTTTTTTTATTATTTTTAATTTCATGGTTATTGTTATCCCTTTCTAGTGCACAATGTAACTGCACCGCCAGAATGTCACTAAACAACTTTTGTAATGCTGCATTAAAACCCCCAGAGTACGGTGATGCCTATTTCCAAACCTTCCAAATGTCCGGAATTTTATTAATTAGTTTATTTTAATGTGTTTGTTTGCAAGCTAAAGTTAAAAAATCAAAAGAAAAAAATCTAAAGAAATATAAATCATTTAATAATATAACTAAGGCATTGTCCTTGAGAAGTACCATATTAGAGCAACTATATTCAAGTTTAAATATTAGTTTCAAACATTCATTTGTGAAAATTATTATAAATGTTTACTTAAAAAAACGAGTATTCAGAAGAAGAAAAAAATAATTTTAACAAAGCATTACTTTCTCTTCTTGGTGTTTTAATGATGTTGCTGTTATTGAAGTAGGCTACCACGTTTAAAAAGGAGAATCATACATTCAGGTAGGTTCGATTTAAACAGGCTAATGTATTTGTTTTTGCGTTCGCCTACTTTGATCACAAAATATCAACAAATAGGCTGCAGCGTTTATAAAACAATGACACCCTTAAACACGTTTTATTATGGTGTTTGTTCGGTGTGTTATAATATCATGAGACCCTTTGGGAGTCTCTGGTCTCGGTGTGAAGGAGCGGACATCATCATCATCCTCATCTCCCACGAGCTCTGGAATGCACACAGGTTCATCGCGCCAACACATGCGCCCATTGTATCAAACCGCAGACCCTTTGCTCTCCCTCTCCTTATAAGCGCTGATAATCCTCATTCAGAGCAGAGCAGACTGGCCATCAGCATTAGCTGTCAGGATGAGTGAAGAAGAGCAGACCAACGGCACGCTGTCCGTCAGGAAACCGTCACGGATGCCCAAGTGCTCTCGCTGCAGAAACCACGGCTTCGTGTCCCCCCTGAAAGGCCACAAGCGCTTCTGCAACTGGAGGGACTGCCAGTGTCAGAAATGCAGACTCATCGCCGAGAGACAGCGGGTCATGGCTGCCCAGGTAACTTGTACACGCCAGACACCCTCGACAAGACCATGAAAGGTCAGATAGAGTCATAAATATTATATACATGTATTATTTTGATATATTATTTCCTCGTATCGTCAGCTCTCACGTGTTTATATTACTTTGTATGCGTTGTTTATAAACATAAGTTACTCTGTATTTTTTGACTTTTACTTAACACCGCCGTCGAGTTTACAAATAATTGAATTGTTTGCTACAATAGTCTTGATAAATTGTTTATATTCATAGTAAAGTTTGGTAGGTTAGCTACATTGTTGACTGTTTCGGCTAGCTGCAGTTTGGCGCCGTTTTTTTTTAATCGAGACAGTAACGTTACAAAAACACTTTTTTTTAAACCAATTGAAATATATTTAAGTCACATTTAAAATACCCTGTGTCACTTAAAGGGCGAACTTTTGAGTTTTGATTGGACTGGTTTTGTCGTGTTAGGTGGCGTTACGGAGGCAGCAGGCCCAAGAGGAGGAGATGGGCATCTGTAGCCCGGTTAACCTGTCCGGTTCAGACACTCTGGTGAAGAACGAGGCCGTGTGTGAAAACGTGTTTACGATCAGCTCAGGACCGCCATCACCTACCAGCAGCAGTGCCACCGCCTCTCCCACCAACCTAGGTGAGAAAAACATACATCGGTAATGATTCAATTATAATAAATATTTTTCAGGAACTCGTATTCCCTTAAGAAAATTAAACATGGTTTTACTACAAATAATACCAAAAAACCTTGTTGTTTGTTTGTAGTTGAACCACAGTTCACCACAAATTAACCACGTGTTTGCTTGTAATGCTAATTTACTCGTGCTATTTGTAATAAAAGCGTGGTGGTACAAATGCTAATCAGTATGCAATAAACATGGCAACTACACGTTTACTATAATAAAACCATGGTTAAATTTTAAAAGGGGTTGTTTCAAGCAAATTGTCTTGTTACATAAATTTGTATTTTCTGTTAAATGGTGATTTTTTTTTTTTTAGTAATTGATATGATTAGCCAAAGTATGTAGAGTTGAAATAGTTCAAGTTTATGATGTAAATTAATACAAGCAACAATATATATATATAATATGTTTAATATACAGCTTTTGGGTAAAAAGCGAACTGAATAAAACCACAGCAGAGTTTACTATAGGGTAAGATGGGAAAAGATACCTCTCTTTAGAACATTGTAAATTTACTTTGTTTTTGCAGTTAGCAAGTTGCCCCCCTGCTTAAGTGGATAAGATAAATGTTTAGAAATTATGAATGACTTTTGATATAATTCTACTTAATGTTTATGAATTTTGAATTATTGTTTAAAATGCGTATGATCTAGATTAAACCAGAATTGAACTATTCTATCAAAAATGTATTTTGATAACACTGTAAAAACAACGATTAATTAAATGTTGGGAAATATATATATCCCCCCCCCCCCCCCCCCACATTTTATTAATTGTTGTTTTTACAGTGTTATCAAAATACATTTTTGATATGTTCTTGCTTTGAGGTAGTAAGAAATTAAGTAAACTAAAAAATTAGCTGAAAAAAATTATAGCTAATTATAATTTTTTTTACAGTGTTGAATAACCAATGATGACAAAGCAGAATTCTAGTAATATATGATAATAAATATATGTAGATCTTGTATAATGTGCAAGTGTCAAACAGAGTAAAATGTGAACTTTCTAACAGGGTCTTTTTGTATTCATTTGTTTAGTAAATTACTTTTGTGAACTGAATTTATTTTTATTTTTATTTTTATTTTACAGGTAAATCTGTATTTGTTATTTAATGATTCTCAAACATTTAGAATTCTCAAATATTCTGCAAACTATAAATTAGTAAAAAGAAAAAACTTTATTTATTTTTTGTTTTAAATTAGGGGTGTAATTATACATTAAAGTCACAATTCCATACGTATCTATATACTGAACTCACAATACAGACTGTATTATCTCAATATTGTATGCTAAAAAAAGTTTGTTATTTCACAAATATACGGTAAAAAATATAATATGTAGGCCCACTGTTGGTTAAAATGCAAAATTTTGTATAGACTTGGTGAGGTGGACTTGAATAGACTTTACATTGGTGCTGGTTCTCAATGCTCAGGACAGTGATGACATCAGAATACAACTATTCATAAATCTGCAGATGAATTATTAATTATGCTAGACACATATAATTGCACATTGTCTGAGTGTACGTATAAGTAAATCATTTTCGCTGGCAAAACCAGAGATTTGTCATTATCAGATTCCCTCTTGCATTATATTTATCAAATAAACTTGTAGTTATACTGACACTGTAAACATTTAATCTCACACAGAATACTCATGCTGTGACTACAGACATTCATGGGCTCTACAGAAAAGCAGCAAACACAACTGTGTTCACAGTAAAAGAATAAGCCATTCTAAAATGCTTGTAGAAATCATACCTCTAAAATGCAATATGCTGATTTAAATGATGCCCATGGTTTCACTATTTGGAGTGCCACTCCAGCCAAAGCTGCGTGCATGGCAGTGGGTGTCATCAGTTTGAGACATATGACATGCAAATCATAGTTACTAGCTGTGGCTCCTGAGGATGCACTGAGGTCTTATGAATCGAAACAATTACTCGGTGCAACAAATTTATTTACAACTTTATTACCTGTCTATCACCACATCCTGGGCAAATGTTTCTGAGTACGCACACTGATGTAGGCTTCATTTGCTTGCGTGTCCTCTCTCTTAAGTGCATCACCTCATGTGTGATTTTTCAGCTATGAAATGTCATTATGCAACATACACTGGAAAAAATATCTGTTTATTAACAGTTTCCGTATTTTGTGATTCACAAGTGTTTTCTGTTTATTTACAGTTGTGAATTGCATTATGGGATCTTGATCTCTGCTCTGTCGACTTTTGATGCTGAAAATTTAACTCTACAGTTTAACAAAGTGACTTTTGTTGACATTTTAGTAGTTTGAAATAATATAATGTACAAGAAATAATATAGAGGGAGAAATAAGTGTGTAAAATAACAGAACATGTACTGGCAGTTTATTACAAGGTTTTTGAACCATAATATACAACACCAACCCAGACAATAATTCTCTTTAAACTATTACCTTTCAAGGTTAAAAGTTGTTGGAAGAAAGATCAAGACCCCTTAATGCAATTCAAAAGCATAAATAAACAGGGGAAAAATTTAATCTTGAATCACAAAATATAGAAAACTGCTAATTTACAGATATTTTTTACAGTGTAGTACATAAAGATGGAATTGGCATTTTTGAGTGAATTATACATACATTAAGCAAACTCTAGGATTAAACAAGTTCAGTATTGCAAATCATATTATTTACATCTGCGATTTGTGATGTATCGTTACACCCTATTTTCAATGCAGTATGACATTAATCATGATTTTTAAATGCTGTAAATCTCCTATATATACATATGTATTAGTAATTTAATAATTCAAACTTTATTTGAAATACTGTACACTAAATTGGGTTTTGTAAGAATTAAATTTATATTTAAAAGTCATGTTATTAATATTATATTATGACAGCTTGATTAACTGCTTCGTGTAATTAACTTATTGTGAAATAAGCTGGTATATTTACTTTGTGTTGATGTGCTTACAGATGTATTTTTTTTTCTATATTGTCATTATTTGTCCATCAATTTCCACCCACTTTTAAAGTCCTAAGCTCAACTCTTTGTAGGAGTTTTTTTTTTTGTAAATCAGGCCTTTGTCGCTTAACCATGGGAAAATGAGGAGATAAGCACATTTTCTTGACCCATTGAACTGTCCATGACTGTGTGAGAGACAAAGAAAAAACTAAAGCAACCATGATCATGAACATCTTGTTCCCATCCCGTTTCTCCATTCTGCCATCCTCCTCATACCACAATGCATTCAGTGAGGTTCAGGGGGGAGGCTGTCGATGACAATTGTGTTGTGGCAGACCATGTCTGGTGGGCAGGAGAGACGCTGTGTTCCTGCTCCTCTGATATGACTAAGGAAGGAGTTGGATACCAGACAGGTCAAGGCTACAGCCTCTTTGGTTGCTGACAGATTATTCCAGAATATCTGCTGCTTTTCAGTATTTGACGTCATAGACAAAATAACTGAACTTCTCATAAATTCATGTTTATATAACAAACACTTTAAATCTGTGTCTTTACAGTCACAGTTGAACAGTTACATAGTTGAACGTTTGCAAACATAGACTGGAATGAGCTTTCAGTCTCAAATTGCTTGTAAATTTCATAATTTATTGCAGAGACATCACTGTGTTTGGCGTCGTCGATTGATAATTTTTATTTTGTTTGCAAACATGCTTAAAAATATATACTCATTCCATTTTGGTTTTCACATCAAATTTAATTTAAGGGTTTTTATGTACTAAAAAGTTTGACGTCTCTCTTCATATATGCATTATTATTGCTATAGATTATTCCAATTGGTTATTATTCAAAATATTAATTTAAAAATTAAGTGATATGAAGATAATGTGTAAATATTGGCCAAAAATGTTACTTTTGTTATTTAATATACTAATAATGCATGGGAAATATGTAAACTGTATTAAACTTATTTTTTTGACACTTACTGTAAAACCCTCTTTGGGTGATTTGAAATTTTTATAGTTTATAACATTTATAATTGCATGTAACCTTACACCCTTATATGAACATCCACCTAAAATAAGGCTTTCGTCCATTGACCACTATAATTTTTTTCTAGATTTGTTCTAGTGAAGTACAATGATATTAAAATACCTAATTAAATAAATACCTAACAGTATTATACAAGTATATACAGGTCAACAGGTTGTCCCAAAAGATACAAAAAAAAGTGTGCTAAAAAGCTTAATATGGTTCAATGTATTAAATAATAAGTACATTTAGCCTCATCTAATTGACTGTTTATAAAGTTCAACATTTTGAAGGTGTACAGTTGAATTTTATAGTACTATTGAATTAGAACTTGAATTTTATTGTACTACAGCAAACATATTTTTTTCTTCTTTTGAGAGGAGATCAAACTATTTATGGCCTGAATCAGATGGTAACTTGACAGATCTGTACTGCAGTCCTAGAAATATTTTGCACTTCAGGTCCAGTCACAGGACTAAAATCTGTGAACTGTGGTTTAATATATCAGATGTGCATTTTCAGGTTTTGTACAGTTTAACTTTGTCTTGTCTTTTGAATTCAGTAGCTAGAGACTAAGCTGATTGTGTTTTCAGTGAATAGACACACACACCTGACTTGTGTGACCTGTTGTGATGTTTCAGGCAGTCGCTCCATGTTGTCTGTAAGTCCTGCAGTGTCCAGCAGAGGGCACACCGACAGCACATCTGACCTGATGGTGGACGCCTCCTATTACAACCTGTACCAGCCCACACCGTACTCATCATACTACAGCAACCTGTACAACTACCAACAGTATCAGGTGAATGGACACACTCCTCACAGGTTAAGTAAAGGTCAACTAAACTGATCAGTCAGGTTTTTCATTATTAATATCTTTATTGCAATTATCAAACGGCCAGACATTTGTTTGGCTATTTCTGCACAGAATTTTGTTTAAAAAAATTATGCTGATTGATTTTGAAAGTATAGGAGCTGAAAATGTAACGCATAGTAATATATATTGCCTAATAGATACTAAACATAAATATTTATGTATTCTCGTTTATATAAGTAAATAAATAGATTAGATGATGGGCTCTGTATAGGCCTAAATATGGGACATAATGCATAGAAATGTTACTGCATATAAACAGTACATTTAGTTGTGATTACAATAATCATCCTGATAGTTCTTACATTATAGTCAATCACATTAAGCCGAATGTTTGGATCCTAACATTCTACAGTATTTAAATCGTAAATTTTTATACACATTAACTATGTTCATTTTCATTGTAAAATGAGTTGTACCATACAAAGAGTAACATGCTCATATGTACTTTGAAAATGTATTATGAATTTATCCTTTGACCCCGAACTCAACCCCTCCACTATAAAGTATCTTCCAAGCCAACTCTTCAGACTTCAGTACCTCACATGAGCAGCAGACATCCGTGTGAACGCCTGCATAAGGCACAAACCTCCACATCCCATGTAGCCCAGGCTGCAGTAATAAGGTGATTAAGTGTGTTGGATCAGTGTTGATAGGGGCTGCTGTCATTAGACCCGTCTGGTTTGTTGAAGTTGGCAGGTCGTGCTGAGCTTCTGTACTTGGTTTACAGTGATAAAAACCTGTGCCATCGTTCCAAGCCACTGGCCAAATACAGCAGGAAGGTGTGGAGCTTTCATGCCACGCTACACCTCTTACCTGCTGTTTACATGTGCCCGCTCCAAACCCGCAGGCAGAACCGCAACTAATTCTGTCATTGGAGGCTTTTTAACCCTTATCCCCAGTCTACAGCTATTGCAGGATGATTGATAGGGCAAAACAGTCTAAGTAAGCACTGCTTATTCAATTAGTTTGATTTTTATTGTTTTGTGTTTTGTATCCTTATCTGTAAAATCTAAATTTTCCAGTTTTCTTATCACATTGCTGAGATATTGACTAGTTACTATATTTGTAATTACAAATATCTTTTAAAGTAGTGTAGCATGTTGCTGATGTTGTAATATTTTTTTTTTCGAATGGTATTTATAGAAATTAATAAATTTTATTCTGCAGTGACGTATTAAATCTATTAAAAATGGCAATAATTACATTTATAATGTTTCAAGAGATTTCAATTTCATATAAACATTTTTTTCTTTTAACTATATCATCATCTCAGTGTAGGTAACAAACGTAGTATAGGAGAAATGTTTTCAACATTGATAATAAGAAGACTGAGAATTCAGCTTTAGCATTACAGTAATAAATTACATAAAATTCATTCATTCATTTTCCTTTGGCTTAGGCCCTTTATTCATTAGGGGTCACCACAGCTGAATGAACCGCCAACTTATCCAGCATATGTTTTACACAGCGGATGCCCTTCCAGCTGCAACCCAGTACTGGGAAACATCCATGCACACTCATTCACACACATACACTACGGCCAATTTAGTTTATTCAATTTACCTATATAGCGGATGTCTTTGGGCTGTTGGGAAAACCAAAGCACCTGGAGCAAACCCACACAAACACAGGGAGAACATGCAAACTTCACACAGAAAATGCCAACTGACCCAGCCGGGGATGGAACCAGCGACTTTCTTGCTGTGAGGCAACAGTGCTAACCACTGAGCCACCGTGTTTGCCAAATACATAAAATATTCAAATATAAAAGTTATTTTAAAATTGCAACAATATTTCACCATTTCATTATATTATTCAAAAACCTCAAAATGACATACCAGTAGATCACATACCAGTTGGAAGATATAATATACACTATGGCTTTGAAAATTCTGAAATGCTATTTGTAATAAATATTTTTATTATTTTGTGTAAAATAAAAGGGTGGTTTATTTTGCTCTGGCAATGTTATGTCATTTAAACTAATTATCCTTCCTTTTAGAGTCGGTTCTAAAAAACCTGACACATGAATCTGTCCAGTGTGGACACAGTCTTTATCAATCCACGCTGCTCAAGTTTGAAGATGTCTGTTCGAAGAAATCAAATTGGACAGCATGAAATTGAGGGCATCCTCAAAGTCACGGCCCGTTCAACTCTGATATACCATCAGCTCATTGCAACACTTTTACAAGCCCTTATTAATCAGGCAGGACCCACCAACATAAAAAAATGTCTTCACAGCACAACATAATATGATTTTCATATGGAGATCAGCCTGTGTATATGAACTATGATTTATATGGCAAAGTATCTTCTTTGTTTCAAATCCGATCTGCTCAAGTGTGAAGTAAATTAAATCTATATTTCTCCAGGGAGTCATTCCTTTGTGTTATATACACATGAGTCAGTGATGGGGCCATATTTCAGCATATTTGTGCACTTGGGACCCTGATGGCGACATAATGCTGCAGGGTCACTGCCTCCATCTCTTTAGTGTGTCCCAGGGTTTAAATTGCAAAGGTTAATGATATTGCCCATATGAAGATACACATCTTCAGCTCTCTAGAGGCGGAGTGACTTTAATTTTGAGCTTGCATTGCCTGATGTGACTTTAGAAGCGTGAAAATATGATGTGATTCTTTTAGTGATTTTATTTAAGCCATTGGTTTGCTTTTAGCTTGTAAAACATGCTTATCTTTTTAACATTTAGTAAATTTAGAAGATTTATTAATGTGACATTGCTCCTTTTGATGTTCAAAATATAAATGTCGACATGTCAATGGATTTTAACAGTAGAGTCCCATTATAAGGTTCACGTTTGATTAGCTTTAATTATGGCTTCACAAGCTGTCAGAATTATCATAAACATGAGTTTCCTGATCAGAAATTGGACAGGTTTTCATGTCTTTTCTAGTCTTCATGTTAGAGCTGCATGATTCTGGATAAACTGATCATTTTTGAAGATTAAAATTTTTTTTTTCAATAGAAATTATTATTGTCCTGTTCTATCTGTTTAAAATGTTACATTCATAAATATTCTCATTGGATATTTAAGTTTCAATTACTTGGTTAAAAAGACTTCATTTTATTCATTCATGAAGGAATCAACATTTTTGAAAGAATCTCTTGAGCAGATGAATCAGTGACAGATTTTTTAGGGTTGCTTGCTTCCACCTATTGGTGAAACAATGATATTGCTACATCCTTCATTTGAAACTCAAGTTACTTTCAAAAGGTGATTTACTCTATTTTGTTCACTACTATATACGTCTATAAACTGTTGTCCCAATATTTATGTGATAATTTGATTGCTTATAACAAAGAAGTAACAAAACTGTGTGAATAAAAAAACTAAAGACATGAAGTTATTTCGGGCAGCACGGTGGCGCAGTGGGTAGCACAATTGCCTCACAGCAAGAAGGTCGCTGGTTCGAGCCCCGGCTGGGTCAGTTGGCATTTCTGTGTGGAGTTTGCATGTTCTCCCAGTGTTTGCATCGGTTTCCTCCGGGTGCTCCAGTTTCCACCACAATTCCAAAGACATGCGCTATAGGTGAATTGGTTAGACTAAATTGTCTGTAGTGTATGTGTGTGAATGAGTGTGCATGAATGTTTCCCAGTGATGGGTTGCAGCTGGAAGGGCATCCGCTGTGTAAAACATATGCTGGATAAGTTGGCTGTTCATTCCGCTGTGGCAACCCCAGATTAATAAAGGGATTAAGCCGAAAAGAAAATGAATGAATGAATGAAGCTATTTCATTATGGTTAATGACAACTGCTGTCGTTCAGCCAAATGCAGATCTGTATTATTGCACTTTTCAAAATTCTTTTTTTAAAATTGGAAATCTCTGTCATTTACAAATAAGATCACATTGGAGTTTGAATCAAGATTGCTATATTTTTGTCATTAATTGTTCAGCTTTATGTATCCAAATAACAATTTGATAAATATTGTATGTTTTATAGACAGCAGCAACAGCATGAATTTGACTGGAATTCTAGTACCGAAGAGCAGATATTGACAACAGACATGATGCTGTTCATTTTAGTTAAAAAAAAAACAAAGGCAAACATTTCTTTAAGTTTCTTTAAAACATTTTATAAACATTTCTTTAAATATTTATTCAAGTTACAGGTACAGTAAGAATGAATAATGCATCTTCCGTGATTCCTGATGTTTTTATATCAACAAAGTATTTATAATTATAAAATCAAACAAAAAGTGCTTCAGGGGTAATTAATGTGTTGGGATTTATAAAGATAAACAACAAAATCATAAGCCTGATGAAGGCAAGTTTTGCCGAAACGCTTAGGTGCGGTGCATAGTGCTGTTTTATTGTTGTTGTTTAATTAATAGACATGTTAATAAAGACTTTTTATTTTTTTCACTTTTCGAGTGCCTTGAACTTATGATTTTTATGATCTGTAACTACAATTACAGATCAAGTCATACATTTCCGTTTGCACATGTTGGCAGTGTTAGTAGTTTGGTGTTAAAGTTAATTCATAAAATCACACTTTTAGTTCAATAACTAGTACTTAAAAAAAAAAGCACCTGCCTTTTTTAAGATTGCATTTTGTGACATCATGTGCTGTTTTTGGTTCTTTTAGAGCTCTTTGGTCTGTGTTGTATTCATATTTGACTATTTGAATATTTGATATTGGCACTAGATTGAATAGAAGCGGACGATTTTTTTAGGGCTTTCGGTCAGCTTAATTGGTTTGCACCAATGTTTGGATGCAGTGTTCACATGTAAACAAACCACACTAACAGAACAATCACATCAGAGCCTGTTTGTGTCTAGCTTATCAGGTTGTTTCCTCAAAAGCAATCTCTAAGTCCAAAATATCAAACAGTTTGGTTAAAATCAGATTTTACCTGAAAATACTGTAGACAATATGATGAAACAGAAGATTGAGATATGTTTCTGTAGAACAATGGACCTTTTTAAGAAAGTCATTTCTCGTCCATTTTGGTTGTGTCTTGTAATCCTGAAACTGAGTTTGCGGGACATTGTTATGCATTCTCTCTTTCGTTTACAGAGTCGTAACTTGTTCCATTAAACTCTCCATCACAGCTTCTTATTTTATTAGGGTTCATTTGAGAAGGAAGTAATAAGGTGAGGAGCAGTTCCACGTCATCTGGCCTTTATCTCAGCATGTCCATCTCCCGCCCTCTCCCACCTCCAGCGAGTGGGGCTCCGCTGCACTGCAGGTGGAGAATGAAAATATGAGGGTTGCGTAGAGGATCCAGACAGCTGATGGTGCCAGATAAGAGCTCACTCAGGGAGGTAAAGGATTTCAGCCAGATCTAACACAGCACAACGCTTGCAGGCCTCTTCATCATTTCTGAGAGCACTTCTTGTATTACAGTAATTGAGAATCGCACTGCATTTTCAAACTGCTGAATCTGTACTAAGCAGGCACTATGTGGTGTTACCAGATTTTTCTCTAGATACGTTCATACCTGAGATAGAAATCGGAATCACATGAAATGACGTTGAATGATGCATGAATTTTATTCCCCTCAGATTTATTTTGATGTAAGTGTTATGATAGGTTAAGAATGGCATGAAAAAGGCAGGAAATAGTTGAGTAGCACTGCAAAAATTTTGGCACATATTCTGTGTTGGTTTCTTGCTTGTTGTGGCACATGCATTTTTTTCCCCAGCTTGTTTTATTTCATGTATGTGTTGGTGGGGTGGTCCTGAAAAGTTCAATTTGTATTATATTTGTCATAGGCAATACGAGAGGCTGACATTGTTTAAATAACAGTTTATAAAGCTGTCAGGAGTTGATGGGGTGGACAGTAAATGGTGACATATTACTGGCTGACAGAAATCAAATTCCATAAAAGTGAAATTGAAAACACCCTAAAGCCTCTGTGCTGCCAAGTAGACAGTTTATTTTAAAGTTCTCACAAGAGGGAGAAAAACTTGCCAGAGCTGTTTGTTGCAGTTTATTTTGGAAAACAACTGAGAGAAATAAAGCAATCTTGGTATGAGGTCAACCATAAGCTATGCTGGCCATTTTTTTTTGTTTCTAGAGGGCTCATATTGTCACATGTACAGATTCAGATTTATCAGGTGTTATAGTGCTCTGAGATGAATGTGTCATGCAGTGTGCAGCAGAATTCAAGACCCAGTTTAGGACTATGGCTGTTTTTCCAGTATTATACCCGTTGTCCATTTATTATATGTTATTGCTTGGGTTCAAACAGAGACAATATGAGGAGAAGGAGATCTGTTTATGCATAAATTTGATGTATAAATGAATGAGAGAATGTGGAACATTTGATATGGTTTCTTCATTTGAGTGCCTGAAGAATGTTCAGTCACTCAATTAAAAAACAAGCCAATTTCCTTATTGATGTACTAGTTTTCGTATTCTACCAAATTGCGGACCGAAATTAAACTATTGTTCAGAAGTCAGAAGGTTTTATTTTAAGCTTGTTTATTTGCAGGGATTTATGCTTCTTGAGTTCTGCATTTTGCATATACAACACATTGAAAACAGTAATATGGCAAATTATTTTTCAATTGAAATTTCAGTAGTCATTACTTCGTTGTCATGAAAATGACCAACCAAAATAATATGAAAAACAGGTCAATCGAAACCAAACACAAGACTCCACACAGGATCATTGATAAGCATGTCTCAGGTTTAGCTTAGTTGGCCACAACATATTATAATGAGATTAAAACAATATCTCCCCCTCCCTTATTTTTAAGTTTTATCTAAGCTTGTATTAATCAGGTATGTGGGAAAAGCAGGAGAGGTAGGGATACTAAAAGAAGCAGTTTTGTGAAGCAGGCAGCCAAGCATGACCATGGAGTGTTCACAAATCTTCAGAATGCAAAATGTGGGATATACAGATTATACAGGTACAATTATGCAGTGTCACCCTTAAAAGGCATAAGGTCTGTTTAAATGTATGTTTTGTTAGATTAACAGGTTTGTTGTGACATGTAAACTGTTTAGTGTACACTCACAGGCCACTTTATTAGGTACACCTGGCTAACTGCTCGTTAATGCAAATTTCTAATCAGCCAATCACATGTCAGCAACTCAATGCATTTGGGCATGTAGACATGGTCAAGACGATCTGCTGCAGTTTAAAACGAGCATCAGAATGGGGAAGAAAGGTGATTTAGGTGACTTTAAACGTGGCATGGTTGTTGGCACCAGACGGGCTGGTCTGAGTATTTCAGAAACTGCTGATCTACTGGGATTTTCAAACACAACCATCTCTAGGGTTTACAGAGAATGGTTCGAAAAAGAGAAAATATCCAGTGACTGGCAGTTCTGTGGGCGCAAATGCCTTGTTGATGCCAGAGGTCAGAGGAGAATGGCCAGAAAGGCAACAGTAACTCAAATAACCACTCGTTACAACCGAGGTATGTAGAAGAGCATCTCTGAATGCACAACATGTCGAACCTTGAGGCTGATGGGCTACAGCAGCAGAACACCACACCGGGTGCTGCTTCTGTCAGCTAAGAAAAGGAAACTGAGGCTACAATTTGCACAGGCTCACAAAAATTGGACAATAGAAGATTGGAAAAACGTTGCCGGGTCTGATGAGTCTAGATTTCTGCTGCGACATTTGGATGGTAGGGTCAGAATTTGCCATCAACAACATAAAAGCATGGATCCATCCTGCCATGTATCAACGGTTCAGGCTGGTGGTTTAATGGTGTAGGAGATATTTTCTTGGCACACTTTGGGCCCATTAGTACCAATTGAGCATCGTGTCAACGTTACAGCCTACCTGAGTATTGTTGCTGACCATGTCCATCCCTTTATGACCACAGTGTACCCATCTTCTGATGGAAACTTCCAGCAGGATAACTCGCCATGTCATAAAGCGTGAATCGTCTGAGTTTCTTAAACAGGACAATGAGTTCACTGTACTCAAATGGCCTCGACAGTCACCAGAACTCAATCCAATAGAGCACCTTTGGGATGTGGTGGAATGGGAGATTCGCATCATGGATCTGCAGCTGACAAATCTGCAGCAACTGCATGATGCTATTATGTCAATATCGACCAAAATTTCTGAGGAATACTATATTAGTGTACCTAATAAAGCGGCCGTTGCGTGTAAGTGTTTAATAAAAGTATGCATTGTGTCATTCTGTTCAGATTTTAGTGGAGTTAAATGACAGAAATAAATTATGAAACTTATAAAATTAAAAAACCCTGTCTGTGTGTTCACATACATAAATGCTTTCAACTATAAATACATATTTGTTAGTCCTTTTTGTTGAGTATAATTAAAATCAAGCCTACATTGCATCCGTAAAGTATTCATAGCGCTTTACTTTTTTTTCACATTTTTTTTTTATGTTACAACCTTATTCCAAAATGGATTAAATTCATTTATTTCCTCAAAATTCTACACACAATACCCCATAATGACCATGTGAAAAAATATTTTTTTAAATTGTTGCAAATTTATTAAAAATAAAAAACCTGAAAAATCACATGTACATAAGTATTCATAGCCTTTGCCATGAAGCTCTAAATTGAGCTCAGGTACATTCTGTTTTCACTGATCATTCTTGAGATGTTTCAGCAGCTTAATTGGAGTTCATGATTTGAAAAGACATACACCTGTTTATATAAGGTCCCAGGGTTGACAGTGCATGTCAAAGCACAAACCAAGCATAAAGACAAAAGAATTGTCTCTAGACCTCAGAGACAGGATTGTCTCAAGGCACAAAGCTGAGGAAGGTTACAGACAAATTTCTGCTGCTCTGAAAGTTCCAATGAACACAGTGGCCTCCATCATCCATAAGTGGAAGATGTTTGGAACCACCAGAACTCTTCCTAGAGCACATCTAAACTGAGTGATCAGAGGAGAAGTCAGGGAGGTGATCAATAACCCGATGGTCACTCTGTCTGAGCTCCAGCTTTGTTCTGTAAGACAAGAACCTTACAGAACGACAACCATTTGTGCAGCAATTAGCATCACCAGGCTAATACCATCCCTACAGTGAAGCATGGTGGTGGCAGCATCATGCTGTGGGGATGTTCTTCAGCAGCAGGAACTGGAAGACTAGTCAGGATAGAGGGAAAGATGAGTGCAGCAATATACAGAGACATCCTGAATGAAAACCTGCTTAGAGTGCTCTTGACCTCAGACTGGGGCGACGGTTCATTTTCCAGCAGGACAATGACCCAAAGCACACCGCCAAAATATCAATGTCCTTGAGTGGCCCAGATCTAAATCCTATTGAACATCTCTGGAGAGATCTGAAAATGGCTGTACACTGTCGCTTCCCATCCAACCTGATAGAGCTTGAGAGGTACTGCAAAGAGAAAAAAAATCCCAAAGACAGGTGTGCCAAGCTTGTTGCATCATATTCAAAAAGACTTGATGCTGTAATTGCTGCCAAAGGTGAATCAACAAAGTATTGAGGAAAGGCTGTGAATACTTATGCACATATGATTTTTCAGGTTTTTTATTTGTAATAAATTTGCAATAATTTCAAAACATCTTTTTACACATTGTCATTATGGGGTATTGTGTGTAGAATTTGAGGGGAAAAAATAATTTAATCCATTTTGGAATAAGGCTGGAAAAAGTGAAGCGCTATGAATACTTTCTGGATGCACTGTATATTTCATCCACAACACTACTCAGGGGCAAATTAGGTTATACTCTGGTGGCATAAGGATAGTTAATTCACTCATTCTAGCTACCATAAACCTCTCTGTTGCTTCAGTTGACAAATGAAGTATTATAATTTTGCACGTCTATCTCAGAGTACATCACACCGTGTGTGTGTGTGTGTGTGTGCGTGCGTGCTTGCGTGCGTGCGTGTGCGTGTGAGAGAGAGAGAGAGAGAGAGAGTGAGAGTGAGAGCAGCACTGACATGTCCTGCAGAGTGTAGGTAGAGCTCATTAGGCCCTATTGGAATTGCGTTGTTTATTCTTCTCTCGCAATTTTGAGAGTCTAAACATGCTCGAAAACTCACCAAACTTTGCACACACCCCAGAAGTGGCAAAAATTTACGTCTGTTATAGGTTCCGGAAGTGGGTGTGGCAAAATGACTTGACAGTGCCACCTATGCACATTTGACGGACTGGCCCCCGAGCTATGTTTCACGCACACGAAAATTGGCACACACATCAAACATGCCAAAACCTACAAAAAAGTCTCTTGAAGCGAAATCTCAAACCCAACAGGAAGTCGGATATTTTTTACTTCCTCTGCCGAAAAAGTGCAGTTTTTGCCATTTCCAGGCGTGGTATTTTAATTAACTCCTCCTAGGGAATTTATCAGATCAACACCAAAATTGGGTATTGTCAACTAAAGGCCTTAGATGTAGAGTTTCCGTCGAAGGGCGTGTTCGTGAAGCCTCTCAAACTTTAATGCTTCGCCACAAAAAAGGATGTTGTTGTAATTCAGGCATACATTGTCTGATCTGATTCAAAATCCATATGTTTGATAACTGTCCTGACCTGAACATGTTTACATGTCAATAGCCCGATACATATATAGCGCCACCTGCTGGCAACAGTAAGTGTCATTTTTTACAGTGTAACAAACTCCTCCTACAAATTTTATTACATCGAATCCATGTTCCATTAGTTTAGTCCAAAGGCCTGCTGACAGAAGAAAGTTTGGCATAAATCTGATTTTCTCAGATATTTTAATATATATCGGCTTAAAATATTATTGTCTGCTGTTCTCTGTCATCCTGAGGCCACCAGGTGGCGGTGAGCCCGGGTGCGAGGTCCCTTTCATTGCTGCTTGCAGCTTTAATTAATATTTATGACTGTTCCAAATATATTCAAAACTGTGTTTTTCATTCTAGGTAATTTCTGTGGTTCTGAACGACCATAAAGAAACATTTTTGGAGAACTTACCTAAGCCACATACCTACTATGCAGATATCAGAAAACAATTTAACATATTGAATTAACGCACTACATGGCACCTTAAATATACAATAAAACAGAACTTAAGTAAAATAATTATTATTGCAAAATTTCAAATATAAATAAATATATTAATTAAAACGTTGTTGACCTAAAATTTGAAAATTGTGATGCAAATGTGATCACACAATGTCGAAGTCTGCACTTGCAAGCTAGAAAAAGTAATCTTGTGTCTTTTGATTCAAGTCTTTGTGTTGTTGACTCTTCTTTTCTCCTCTTTTGCCAAACTCATATTCCTCTTAAACAGATGCCTAGTGGAAATGGCCGCCTGTCCAGCCATAACGTGTCTCCCCAGTACCGCACACACTCCTACTATTCATCTTACCTGAGTCAGGGCCTCGGTGCTGCATGTGTCCAACCCAGTACCTGCCCTGAGCCCAAAGCAGCAGGTCAGTGACACGCACACACACTCACGCGCTTTTAGGGCCATAAACTTTTATCCAGAGATTACCAACAGTGTGAGCAAGTACATCTGAGGGAGGTTCATACTCTGAGTCAAGGGCGCTGTAAAATTTATAAAAATAAATAAATTCAAAGGTAAAACTTTTATGATGGTCATTTGTTCTGGTGACTTCAGATTTAAAGAGACAAGGACTATGTGCCACAGTCTTAAAATATAAATTATTATCACGTATTAAAAAGAAACAATTAATTTATGTGCTTTGTAAAGGTGCGCAGTATTGAATTGTAACTGTTAAAATTATTTACAGATTTTAGAAACAATTAATGGTTTACTTTGCACCATTACAAGCTAATTCAGAGTTCTGAAAGATATTTTAGCACCCAGCTTAAAGTATGAATATGGTTATGGCATTTGTGTGATCCACCATTTCCGTATACGTTCAAGCTTGCCACCTGCCCTGGGTGTTAATGATTTTTGCATGCTGATTTCCAGTGGTTTCAACATGAGGGTGCCTGTCACCCCCACTATCACTGCAGGGGGTGTTATGTTTCATTACAATACAAAACACTCCAGGCTGGGTGGTCCAAGCTACAAAACACCCATACGCAGAAACCAGCGATCTATTATTTGTTTCCTGTACCTATTGTTTTTATAGTGCACTAATGCAGGGGGTTTAAGGTTGTGGACTCAGTCTTAGTGAATCAAAAAAAAAAAAGGTTTTATAATTTTCTGGCAATTTTTTTAACATGTTAGAGTTATTGTTTGAAATATAATTATTTATTTATTTATTTATTTTACATTTTGACAAATATTTTTATTAATAATTATTACAGATTATAATTATTATTAACTAAATGTTTTAAAAACGATTAACACCTTTAAAGTGTTTGACAGTGGTGTCTTCATTCTCTTTTTTCATTATTATATTAATTGCTGTTATTTATTGATTGAGGGCCTCACAGTGGCGCAGTGGGTAGCACGTTCGCCTCACAGCAAGAAGGTCGCTGGTTCGAGCCTCGGCTGGGTCAGTTGGCGTTTCTGTGTGGAGTTTCCATGTTCTCCCTGTGTTGGCGTGGGTTTCCTCCGGGTGCTCCGGTTTCCCCCACAAGTCCAAAAACATGCGCTATAGGTGAATTGGGTAAGCTAAATTGTCCGTAGTGTATGAGTGTGAATGGGTGTGTGTGGATGTTTCCCAGAGATGGGTTGCGGCTGGAAGGGCATCCGCTGTGTAAAACATATGCTGGATAAGTTGGCGGTTCATTCCGCTGTGGGACTAAGCCGAAATGAAAATGCATGAATGAATGAATATTGATTGATTTAAATAACAGATATTTTGCCTTATTTCACATAGAAGTAGGACAAAAAATTCAATCCCATCTGCTCTTTATTTGTAATCATATGCCAAAGACATTTAAAAGAGTGCTAATTTTGAAAAATGTTGATAGATTCAAAACTTTTTATGCTTAATTTCTTTAAAGAAATTGTTCATTTCAATTATTTTCTACTTAATTATTCAGAGGAGAGTTCTTTCCAGTCTTTCTAGAGTGTTTTCTAGTACACTGTCCTACAGGACAGAAATTATATTAGGATATCAAATAGATAAAAAAAGAGTAATATAATGAATCCCTGGTTTTAAATATATTTAAGTTATATAAGCCGATGATATACATGTGATAACATAAGCAAGAGTGTTTTTTTTCCAAATGTCTTGTGTTTTTTCCAATTGTGCAAAAGTAAAATTGCACAACAGTTAAAAAAACAAGTGATTTTCATAGACTTTTGGAGATATATTATACTTTTGCTGTCAAAGAAAACAAAACAAACAGCAGAACCCCTGTGTTTCTGAGCAGCACAGACTCCCTGTATTTGTACAAATCAGATAAATGATTTCATTAGACTAGTCATTCATAAATACAGTTGTTTACTTCATTAAATCGATAAGCATTCTAAATGAATCCACTAAATGAAAGATTCAACTAATCATTATGATAGCTTCAAATGAAGACATAATACTTTTCATGTCTGGCTTTATTGGTCAGTGTTATTTCAGTGGTTACCTCTCATTTTAAATCATTGCCAATAGTTCAGTTTGCAATAATTCAAATAAGCAGCTTGTTTATGTACTGAAATTTTCGTCCTTTCCGGTTTCTTTAAAAAATCTGCCAATCTGCAATCTGCCAATTTACTTACTAAAATTGGCCATGAAAAATCAACATTGGTGATTCACTGTTAGCAATAAATATCAAACATTCAGGTTTAATTCCTTTCATAGTATCATTACACTAAGATACAGTGGCATCTGGATTTCAGAAAGCTCGTCTTTAGAGTCCTCTGTACTGCCTCCAGTGCCTCTGCGCCGGGTATTTATTTTCCCTAGCGCTGGGGTAATCAGTTGGCCAAATATGAGGCCAAATAACCTTCAGAAGTGCGACGCTGTCCTTTGCAAGCGGCCCCCACAGCTGTCTCTGGAAAATTGCCTCTGGGGTTAGTGAGCGGGAACAAGTTAAGATTTACAAACAATGATGAAGCTTGTCATGCGTCTTTCTCCATCCGTCACGAGCGGCGGCCTGCCGGGGCGTCGAAGTGTTCTTCATAAAGCTCAGCTCGCTGTGAAATACACCCCTGTGCGCTCTTTACTGCTGGGAGCTCGTCAGCAGCGCTCTGCCATAAATTGCCTGGGCCGGAGGTGACACTGCACTCTATCACCCGCCGGGGCAGTCTTACCTCCGCCCGCAGCCGCCCCCACCCGCACCAGCCGCCCGGCCCGTGAGATGATGTGCCCGCTGTGAGTTATGTAGGAATTTCAGTGTTATACGAGACAGTCTATGGCTTTTACCATTTTCTCTCGTACTCTGTTTTTCTTTTTTCTTTTTGTTGTTTATTATCAGAGGATTCAAAGTTAGTTTTGTTTGCAGACTGGGCCAAGTTTACTGTTTTGGACAGAGTGGACGGGGGCTTTCTCTGTACCAACAAATATATTTGAAGAATATGTTTGGTTTACTGAATAATTTGGTTTCTGTGATTCACCCAGACTACAAAAAAATATAGGTGGGGTTTGCTTTTTTATTTGCTAATTGTTCTGAGTGAATAGGCATGACCTTTAAAGGAAGTGCGAAGCTAAATGGATACACTCATTTTAATCATTTATGTTTAGGGTTTTATCAATGCTGTTTATTATTCACTGAACTCTTGTTCTTAATCAATATTTTATGAATTTATTGGTGTAGTGAGGGAATAATTTTAGTCAAATGGTATGTTTGAGGAAAAAAAACTTGGCACTGCTAATTCTTTGGCTTTGCATTTTTTACAGTACAGAAAAAAGACTTTTGCTTTTTGTTCAAACTACTTATTTAAAATGAGTTTAAACAACACAGTTCTTTAGGTTTCTTTGGGACAACTTAATGGTTTTATGTTCAATCCACTTCAATTTGTTAAAAAAGAAAACATATTGTTAACATAATTGATTTGTGTTGTGATAACATGAAGGAATTATTTGGAACCCAGCATTGTTTACATACCAACCTTCATTTATTATGTTATTCTTGACCATTTGGGTCCATTATCACTGTTGCCACCTCCCTTTTTTGGACATATAACTATGCTAATACCAAGAATTCTTTAACTTGTTCCAAGCTAATGCCATGCTGTTATTTGAAATGCATGTAATTTTAGAATAGTACTCATTTATTTAGGATTGTTGAATTTACTAAACTTACTGTATAGCACAAAAAAATAGTTTTTGGATCTTTTATTCAAATATGAACAAATCTCAGTTATGTTTCTCATTTTCCATACTTCTAAACTATCGTATGCTGTTTTTGGTAAAGATAGTGTTGTGTGTGTTCACCTTAAAAATGCAAAAATAAAATCCAGTTCAATGAAATGTCCTTCAAATACTCAGATGTCGCACACATCTTGCAATAACACATCAATAACAAATTAACTTTACTCACAACAGCATGTAGTATAAGAGCAGAATGGACCTACAATGCCTTATTTCGGTGCACATGTTGGTTTTTGTTGCTGTCTATTAGTAATTTATGCATTTATTTGAATACAAATATGATGAAGAGTTTTATACACCAGTAATTTATTACACATTCCAGTCACATCGATACTTGATTTAAAATAATATGTAATGGGATTTTGACATGCATTGATCAGTCTGATGATGTTTACCAACCACAGATTTAATCAATGTAATTCTTCTTGGTCAGAATATGATATTATTGGGGCAGACCACCCGTAAAAGTTCCAGGAAAGCAAATAGGAGCATAGGAGCTCTCAAAGGGCCCATTCATTCTCTTTCAGTGCTGAATAACAAAAGGGAAATAATGATTCTCTCCAAGCTTCTAGCACAATTGAGAGGTAGAGCTTGAGCAGGAAGAGGTGTAACGTCTCATCTGACAGAGAAACCATGGAGCTTTTTTTTTAACATTTAATCCATCCTGTTTGCATTATTCCTCTTTGGAGCAAGCATAGAGCTCTGGCACAGTCTGTGCCCTCGAGGTTAAGTGCTGTTACATGTGTCCCTTTATTTGGTTGTTACACAGTTTCGCTGAACTGGTTAAGGTTACAGAAAGGGCAAGAGTTCATAAGAAGCAGGTATTT
Organism: Danio choprae; assembly: GCA_903798125.1. Classification (NCBI taxonomy): domain Eukaryota; kingdom Metazoa; phylum Chordata; class Actinopteri; order Cypriniformes; family Danionidae; genus Danio; species Danio choprae. Next base: position 1,828,629 of record CAIGQW010052710.1, read on the forward strand.
TGAAAATAAGATGAGGAATTCATGATGCAGGTTGTGTGTTGCAGGATTGGCTGATAATATAATTGAAATTATTGTCTGTCTGTCTGTCTGTGTGTCTGTGTCTGTGTGTGTGTCTGTGTGTGTGTGTGTGTGTGTGTGTGTGTGTGTGTGTGTGTAAGAAATACTTTTTAGGGCTGAGTTTACTATACAGAACCAGGTCAACCATAAATCTCTTGCTTGATTTATTCAGTATGACTTAAATATAAATTCTGTTTTTATTGTGATAATTACTATAAATGTATTTAATCTGAATGCATTGTGATTTTATTGCACTTTTTGTTCTTTGAAATAAAATTAAAATTTATATCTATCTATCCTAATCTCATCTATCTATCTATCTATCTATCTATCTATCTATCTATCTATCTATC
>CAIGQW010052710.1:1829048-1848230 GCA_903798125.1 Danio choprae
ATCTATCTATCTATCTATCTATCTATCTATCTATCTATCTATCTATCTATCTATCTATCTATCTATCTATCTATCTATCTATCTATCTATCTATCTATCTATCTATCCTATTAATTCTAAAATTGTACTATAAAATACAAAAATGATTCTACTGTTAAATTATCTGAAGTTAGAATTAGTAAACATTTTGTGAATGAAGCAGTTTTCATCTCGTGTTTAAGAAAATTTAACTGTTACTTCCTTGGGAAAATAATATATATAAAATAAATAATAATAATTTCCAAAATAATAAAAAAATAAATAAAAATAAAATGAAGGCTTGAGTTTAACAGCTTGTCAAAAATGTAAGAAATATGTTGCTGCTTTCAGAGTAAAGACACTAAGTGTTTATGTACACATGCAGCATATTATTAAAAATATTTATCCACTTGTATTATTTGAATCAGCAAGGACAGTTTCAGCTAAATATCTACCTAAATGTTGTACTGCAGAAAACACAAATCACCTACATTTTGGATGGCCTGAGAAAATTAACAGTAATTTTATCTTTTATGAACTATACCTTTAATTAAACTTCAGCATACACAATATGACTATTGCAGTATACATTTTTAATTGATTTTATTTTTGTATATTGTGCATCATTAGTTGAAGGACAGCTTCCAGTATTATACTTCTCCATATTTTTGACAATTGGCAGTTTTTCTATATTTTCACACTCTGATCTCTGTAAACAAAAAGGTTTTTCCTTTAACAAAAGAAACCAAACAAGCCTGTGATAGCTTTTGTAATCTGGACTGTTAGTATGTTAGTAACAAAGATGATGATTGCTGCATTTCAAAGGAACTGATAAAGCCTGAGCTGTGGTCTCAATCAGGTAAATCAGAGAGTGAATCAGCGGCCTGCGGGTAAAATCTCTGGCTGGAGTGTTAACCTCAGTCACTAACTCCTCCATGTCATTCTGTCTTCCCTTTTGCTGTGCTGATGCTAAATGCTCTGTCTTTGCTCTCTATGGATCGGTTAAATACCAGTGTAATTGGCTGCTTCAGGCTCAAGCACTGTTGTAATGTGTTGTACAACATTTCCATTAACACTTGCCTGAGGCACTGAGGAGATAAAATGGGTAATGACTGCTGCTAAAGGTTCTGCTCTCTTTAACACACTGTCCTCCTCAAGAGATGCACTGTTTGAAAGAAAGCCTAGAATCGCATTTGAAATAAACAACAGTTCAGGAGTTTGGGGTTGCGTTTTTTTTTTAAAGATTTTAAGTAATGCTTTTATTCAGTAACTTTACACTTAACACTTTAGTTTAAAGAGATCAAAAGTAAAATTAAAAGCATTTTGAAAGCCTCTCCCACCCCAGTTAATAAATAAAATAAACAAAATGGAAAATATAATAAATAAAATACATTTATTTAAAAAAAAGTCTGTACTTTTGAAGTTTGTTCATTTATTCAGAATGCTAAAAAAAAGTTCAGGATACCTCCCAACAATGAGTAGCACAACAATAGTTTGATCTCAACATTTTTTTTTTTGATAAAGTAAGTACATTTTTATTATTTTAAAAACTTTGACAAAGATCTTACAAACACCAAACTTTTGAACTTGGCTTATTGTAAATCTCCGGTTTCAAACATTTTACTGGACACAATTAGTCATGCAAGCGAATAGTTTTCAAAGATTTCTTATTTTCAAAGATTTGTTAACCTGAGAGATTTTTTAAACATACGTTTTATTAACTAATTTTTTTCTGTGCCATGATGACAGTACGCAGTATTTTACTAGTAATTTTGCAAGATAGTAGTATTCAGCTTATAGTGCAGTTTAAGGGCAAATTTGATAATGGAATGAGTTAATTTGGAGTTCACTGTAAGCGCCTGATTAGGCTTATTTAAAATGAAAAGCCTTCGTACATACAGCCCATTAGGCATGTTATTTATACAGTCAAGCCCAAAATTATTCATACCCCTGGCAAATTCTGACTGACATTTTTTGTTCTGTGGTAAATAAAAGCTGAGAAATATTTTTTTCACAATGATGCCTCTTGTACATCATCTTATTATCTTTTGGGAGAAGCCTGTGTCATTTAAAAAAAAACTTGCTGATTGAATAAACATTTATTGAATAAAATAATTTGCCAGGGGTATAAATAATTTTAGGCTTGACTGTATGTATGTATGTATGGTATGTATGTATGTATACATGTTAATATGTATGTGTGTATATACAATGCTCAGCATATATGAGTACACCCCTCACAAATTTTGCTTTTATATTAATATTTTCTGTTAAAATCACTTTGCTCCAATAAATATCACTTGAGAAATATTTAAAAAAAAAATAATAAATATTTCACAAGAGGGCTAATAATTTTGACTTCAACTGTATATAAAATAAAAAATACTACACACACGCTTTACCCCATTGTTGATGGAAAATGGACAGTCAACCTTGTTGGACATATTCAACTTTATCCTGGGCTGTATGTAATTCATTCAGCTGAATCTATAAAGTTTATTTCACCCTGGGAAGCTTTAGTCTCCCTCACAGTTGTGCTAACTGATGCCTGCAACGCTTATTCGGCACTTGTGATTATTTTCTCTCCTTTAAACATAATGACACAAAATCCCTCAAATCATCGATTCTATGTCTCAAGTCATTATAGTATATCCATAATGTTTCGACGAATGTGAGCGCAGGCTGGGGGAGACGGACAGGTCATTTGCAGGGATGGCGGAGCGCTGTATCAGTGCCAGTGATTTAACAGGGAGGAGGGCCTGTCAATTCTCTCAGAGACACTTTGAGACGGGGGACAGATTGGGGAACAATACAGGTCTAGAGGTGCTTATGTGTTTAATTAGCCTCTGACCCTGGAGTGATGCCTCCTGTCAGGCATTACATGCCACTCATGCAGATCCCTAATAGAGCCGTAGTGGGGACCGAAGTGTCTTAGGTGACTTTTCAGCAGTCATCGCTCTAGTCATGGAGTCTAATGTGGTGATTTGGTGCTCAAGATACATTTATTGTTAACAGTGCTGAAAAATTTGAGGCAACTGTGATACTTTTTTCAGAATTATTTGATAATTTTATATTTGATGGTTTACAAGTACAATTTATTAATAAATCATGCAGAAATCAATTAAAATCTAGTGCTGTAGAGGCACCTTTAGCAGTGTTTTAGTTTTAATGTAATTTTCCAAAGCTGTTCAATTCACTTAAATGATTTAATTTGATTGAACACTATTGTATCTAACACAATTTTTATTTTAAAAGCTAACTGTAGAACACAAGGTAAATGTAAACAACAACATCTTTATTGTCCCATAATCATTTACAAATTGCAATCTTTTTTCCATCTGTTTTTAATTATTATTATTATTATTATTATTATTATTATTATTATTATTGTTATTATTATTTTTTCCTGGTTGACATCTTGTCTTTCCTCGGTAGCAAACACTTTTCTAAAGTGTGTGTGTGTGTGTGTGTGTGTGTGTGTGTGTGTGTGTGTGTTAAACACACCAGTCCACACCTTCTTGGCCAGCAGCACGCATTAACCGGTGAAAATAGTTGCATATAATGTATATTGGAGTGATACATTTGACCCAGGAGGTATTACATAAAGATCCTAACTTTAAAATCTTATCCTAAATGTTTGGCAACCATGGTAATTTCAGTTATGACCACATTAAGGATAAAAGCTATAACAAAACATCATTTCCTAAGTGCATTATCTTATCTTAATGCATTATCTTCTCATGTTCTTCTCACGTTGTAAAGTTTTTGACTTCTAAAGCATAAAAATATCATAATATTTTTTTTTCGGCTTAGTCCCTTTATTAATCTGGGGTCGCCACAGCGGAATGAACAGCCAACTTATCCAGCATATGTTTTACGCAGCGGATGCCCTTCCAGCTGCAACCCATCACTGGGAAACATCCATACACACTCATTCACACACATACACTAAGGACAGTTTAGCTTACCCAATTCACCTGTACCGCATGTCTTTGGACTTGTGGGGGAAACTGCAGCACCCGGAGGAAACCTACGTGAACAGGAGGAGAAAAAGCAAACTCCACACTGAAATGCCAACTGACGCAGCCGAGGCTCGAACCAGCGACCTTCTTGCTGTGAGGCGATTGTGCTACCCACTGCATCATCGTGATGCCAATACCATAATATGTTTGCAGATAGTTAAGAAACATTAAGTGAACATTCTTGTTTATTCTTGTTTATCTGAAATACAATGCTAAAGTCAGTTATTCTGCTTTGAAAATGTGCGTTAAGTGCCAGAAAGCTGTCTTTGTTTTGGTTCTTTTAACTTGCCCACTGCCACTGTAGCCAATTATATTTCAGCACCCCGGGTTGCCTTGTTGGAAAATCGCGTATTTCTTTCATTTATTCATTCATTCAGAAAGGCTCGCAAAGTATGCGTGGCCGAAATGCGACCTCTGGTGGACAGTGGCAGACTCCGAAATGAGACGCAGATTCAGAGTTTCACATTACGTTATTAATTAGCAAATAATATGAATATTACAATCATAAACATTAGGTGAGCAGGTTACATTGTAACCCCATGTCCTAACAACACGAAATAACAGACGAAATACGACAGAAATTTAAATACAGCCATTCAGAAGCACAGAATATGCACTCACTCACAAAATGGTAAGATAATTATAATCTAATTAATACATATTAAACCTTATTAACATTATTAAATGTAGATGCTGAATTACTGATATGTGCTGGTTTACATTATATATATATATATATATATATATATATATATATATATATATATATATATATAATTATGATATATTATAAATACAACATTAAAAATAAGCATTTTATGTGCATCCCTAGTTTTAAATAGTCTACTATATTCTTCATTCAGCAGATATGCAAACTGTAAACAAAGCAGATGATATTGGTTCATCGGCTCACCAGTGAAAATAAATTTGAAGTTACTCCAATATATATGCGGTATGTTCTGCAAGCATATATGTGTGCTTGGTTTAATATTAAGTGTTAAACACTTTAGCGTTCACCTCCCTCGAGTGCATCAAAGCACAGTGCCAATGTGATTATGAGTGAGCGCTGGACTCTGAGAACAGCATCCGTCTCTGAAGCAGCGATGGCTGTTCACACTTTGAGGAGTCAGCAGCTGTTTAAAGTGCCGCCTCCTTGCTGTAGGCCTGTGTTTTCTGCGCCATTAAGTCCTGCCACGGCTTTAATGATTGAGAGAGACGTGCATGTCATTCCTTGAGGGAACTCCATCTCCCCTAGCACATCTTCAGCATAGTCATGTCGTGTGGAGATGTGTGTTTGTCTTGGAGGTGCTTTCACGGCATTTGGTGATGAGCCAAGTTTGTTTGATGTCTGGGTTTGGAGCTTTTAGTTGTGCAAGTTGTGGTCTGAGATCGAAGGTGCATGAATGAATCAGGTTCAGTGGAAATGGTGAGGATGATCTCATGAATGGCAGTATGCAAATTCAAAATTTCAAGAAATTAAGTTGCCATTATAAATAATGACTTTTTCCCCTCACAGTTAGTTTCTTTCTGACATTTATTGCCCTCTGAATTGAGAGGAAAACAGTCAGGGAAAAAGGCATTGTGAGATAAAAGCTCCAATACAAAACAATATAATTTTTCATTATCCTGAAGAGAAAAAAGTAGACCAGTTTGAGAGTGGTTTTAGGCACTTTACAGCTAGAAGACCAGATGGATGCTCAGTTTATGTTTAACCGCTAAAACAAGTAGTGTTTCAACATATTCTAGAATATCATTTATGAAACCTTCACAAAGTTGCCAAACAAGAAATTTCCCGAAAACTAGCTGTAACAAAACAAAAAAAAAGTTCACACGTGTCTGTCAAGTGTAAATCTGTGCTGAAACAAGAGAGGATTTACTTTTCTGTACGCCCCAAAAGAGCTTATTCTCACATCTGAACTTTTGCCCTATTCACCCTTTTTCGGCTGACTATCTTAGATTTCCAAACTATTAAACAGTCTTTGTGTGGTTTAACAAAAGGAAGCTTTTTTTTTAAAAAAGAGCATGAAAAGGGGAGGGGGAAACAGTGAAAGAAGCTCAATCATTTCTGGCAGTTTGGAAAAAGTGAACAAAAGCCCAGATGTGAGAGAAGATGGTAATTCAGGGTTGATCCATTGTGGATAAGCTCTTTCCCCTGCAACTCATATACTGCCAGCAGTGGGCCATGAGGGTCCATAATGCATTCACTTAGATAAACACACTGAGTTGCAGAGAGATAACACACACACATACAGTACATGCTCCAACGTGTATACAGATACACTCATACAGATGTGCTTACAGTGATTAAAAATAAAAAAAATAACAGCTCACTGTTTCAGTCTAAAATTGAGTGTTAAGATGGCCACAAGATATTAGAATTATGTTGTTATGGGTTAAGATTTTAATCCCACTTCGACTGCAGCATCAACCTTTAAACCATAAACAAGCTACAGTAGGATTGTAGAATATCGATGTCCTGGTTCTCTCTACAACCTTCTTTATCAGTATGGCTTAAAGATGTAACATTTAAAAAACTGCTTAGCTAAATGACAACAATTTATTACCCATTTTAACTATATACATACCTCCCCCCATTATTTTAAAAAGTGTATAATTATCAAAAACTTACTATACAGTGGTGAAAACTTAATAGATCTAAAGTTATATTTAATTTACTTTTATAGTAAAACTAAAGTGTTACATTCGGCATGAAACGGAAGTTAAGTTTGCACTTTTTCCCCATATTGTGATGTACATCCAATGGAAACGGTTCTTAAATGGAAAAAAAAATGCACAGTGGTGCATGATTTTGTCCTCTAGGGACTGATTGGATCATTGGAATATGAGCGTTGCTACCAAAAGGGAAGAAGATTGACGGGCAGACAAAAGCAGGGCAGAAAAAAAGACACGCACTGATAGCCCCACCCAAAAGGCATTCCATGTGACCAGAAGTGAAGAAAAGTTTTTTTGAGGGCGCAGAGAAGGTTATGATATTTAATTATAGATTATGAGGACACAATGAATTTTAACAAATAATGAAGTGCAATAATGAAAAACATAATTTGTAACAATTATAAAAATAAGATTTAATATTGAGTAAATTTTGATTTTAAGCTGGCTTTTAAATGTATTTTTTTGTTGGAGGACAGGTAATAATGTAAATTATGTTTATGATCACAGATGATCATTTTGCTCATTTTAATTCTTTAATTTGATTTTTTTATTAATTCTTTTTACTTCATAAACATTGACTGGGATTTTATGAATCACAAAGGAGTACAATTTCAGCTAATCATCATCTTTAAAGTTCTACCTGAGAAAAAAGTCACCTACATTTTTACAGGCCATTTTTGAGTGAGCTATACATTTAATACTTGTTGCTAAATATTTAAAACTGATTGATAGAGAATTTATAATTTATCATTTTGGCGGTTATTGTATATTTCATTGTAAAATGCTCATTTATTTTTTACATTTAACATTTAAAGTTACTTCTGTAAAAACTATAATTCAAAATTGATATTAAATTCATACTTTATGGTGAATACTACAATATATATAAAACTTTTTGATGAGATGCTTCGACGTAGTTGTACTTTAGACAATCCTATCAAACATAGGAAAAAATTCTAAGATTTTGGACATAAAAGGGATAACTAAAGGGCTAGTTCACCCAAAAATGAAAAATCTGTCATCATTTACTCAATTGCTTCAAACCTGTTTGGTTTTCTTTCTTCTGTTGAACACAAAAGAAAATATTTTGAAAAAGCTTGAAACCTGTAATCATTGACTTCCATAGTATTTGTTTTTCCTATATGAAAGTCAAACATTACAGGTTTTTTAGCTTTCCTCAAAATATCTTCTTTTGTGTTCAATAGAAGAAACTCATAGAACTTTGGAATAATCTGATGGTGAGTAAAGTTTTATTTTTGGGTGAACTATCTCTTTAATTAATGTGAGTTCATTTAGTTACGTTGTTTACTAATATCGACCTATTCATTTAGCTAAATAAAATTAAGGAATAGAGGTCATAATACTATGGTGAAGATATTCTGTATATTAAAAATAGAAGAACATTTTTTGTTTTATTGTGAAAATTGCACATTTAAATGCCTGATTGTCTGTATTACAGAGTGTTTACAGCCTAGTCTCACATTAGTCTATATTATCTGCTAATACAATGATAATCAAAGGCAACGAAGCCATGACACAGAACATGTCTGCTCTTCGAACAGCCCCACGTCTGATTTACCGTCTCCACAAACGACCTGTCCACTCACCCGCAAGATCTTCCCTTTAATTACACCATAGATTTCCCCCTGATGAACTCCCTTTGAATTAACAGCGGCACGGCTAATTCCAGCCCCTCCTTTTTAGCCTTACTGTTGTACACACAGCGCCGCTGCAGTTTAGCTACACAAACATTAGTATTAACGATTGGCCTGTTTGGAATTGGTGACAAACTGCAGGCGGAGCGCAAAGTTTTGTAGCCTGAAACCAATCAGGAAGTTAATGAGGAGAAAAATTACTCCTTTTCACCAGCGCCCCTTAATTACATCCACGCCAGAGGAGAGGCAGATGAAAAAGAGGGAGGGATGAGAGGCACAGCGACAGCCTTTATGCTTCTTTCCTCGGGTTATGAAGGTCAGGAAAGCGGCTGAACAGGATTTGTGTGTGTCACTGCTCTCAACACTCGTAACTTTGATAGAATCTAATGTTGTATTAGCTTCATATGCACTTCGAGACGAGTGCTGACCTGGCTCGATGCACAAACTATCATGCTTGTATCTTTATTGGGCGCTATAACATACACAAGTATAGCGCTTTTACATCATTTAAGTAATTTAATTTGCTACTGGGAAAATGTAACAACTTTCAGTGTTTGTTTAATATCAAACAGAGCATCTGATTCTCAACGTTTTCTGATAGAATTTGTTTGTGTTCATGTAATGTTGTTTGGTTATTGGTCGCTGGAGAAGGTCAGCACAGTGTAGACTCATCCTGCACTGTTTGCTCAGCACTCTGACTGACTTAATACGCCTATCTTCAGCTTGAGTGAGTTTGTCAAGAGTAGCTAGAATTTACTGCAGTGTGAGATTCAGAAAAAGGCACTACTGTCTTTGTTTTGTTGTATTGTTGAGAGCTGACAGTGTAGCTTATATAGTTAATTAATGCTGTCGGGTGTGACCGGAGAAGCTGATCATCTCAAAATAAGAAGTGCTTCAACAACACACATTCCAGATTGTGATATTGTTTCTAAAATTTGAATGATGTTCTAATATTTTTATTTACTTAAAAATTGTAGTTCTTTTAAAAATACGTTAATCAGGGTAACTACAATACGATATGAATAAAATACAATATAAAGAAAGCAGATTGGGAAACAGAACTCTGACATCAAATGGCCGCGGGTGTGCACCAAAACTGGTTTAAAAAAAAAAGCAAGTCATTGAATCATTCATTTAAATGACTTGTTCAAAAACAGATTTAATCAGAAAGAAGACACTGTACTGTTGCTCTGCATCTCACAAATGTTTTGCCCTGAGTTTGTTTGGAAAAAAAAAAAAAACTGAAACCAAAAAACTGACAATTGTTGTTTAAAATGTAACATTAAGTTTTTTCGTTTTGTTTGTTGAACTGTTGTATGAACTCAATTCATTAGCTTTTTTAGTATGTATAGTTTGTCAGATTTTAAAAGATTTTCATGAATTTATTGCTTTTAATTGTCAAAGTGTAAACAAACTTGGGGGAAAATTGTCGTTTTTGTTCTATGATATATGAACCAAATGCTTATACGTTCTTCAGGATAATGCTGAAAGTTTAAGATTAATGCCACCTATAATCTCACATAGCCAGATGTATATAGCTTAAAATCTGTACAATTTATAATTCAATTATAAAGAGCTTGTGCAAACACAATTATATCACTTTGATCAGATGCTTTTTTAAATGCAGTTTTCCCACTGCTGTTATTTTTTGTTGTTGTGTTTATTTTATCGGGAACAACACAGCACATATTTACATATCAACCTAGCTCTATTCTCAACATGACTGGTGATGGTTATTATCATTACATTTTTGCTAATTTATTTTCAATTTCTAGCTTACTTCTAAGTGAAGGACAAAAAAAGAACATTGCTGTGAGTCGGGTCGTTTAATCATCAACAGTAAAGTATCAGTGTTATTTACTGCAGTTCACTTAACAGCCACCAGTGTCACTAATAACAAGGTTTTCTGAATACTACATATATGCTTTAAGGCTTGCATCAAGATTACTTCACTCAAAAATTCTGTTAGTAATTACTTACCTTGGTGTCTTTCCAATCTCCTGAGACAATTGTCCATTGTTGGACCACATATTAAGATATTTTAGATGAAATCTAAGAGGTGCTTCATAGACAGTGATGGTGGTCCAGAAAAGGAACCAGATACATTGCCAAAACCTTCCATGCGACTTCAGTGTTTCAACTGTAATCATATGACGCTCCAAGAACACTTTTGTGTGGCAAAAAAAAAAGGAAAAGCGATTTGCCAATGTCTTCTCTTTTGTGTCAGATGAGGGTGCACCTTTACAACAGTCAGTATGATGTATTGCCATTAGAGTCAGCAGCACATTACGCAAGTGTTGTGTTGACTGTAGTAAACGTGCACCCTGATCTGACACAGAAAACGGGCGAACAAAGTTGTTTTATTTACAGATTTGAGAACGTCTCAGAAACGTTGCTGTCTGTGGATTATGAGGGAGCTCTCGGATTTCATCCAAAATATCTTAATTTGTGTTCTAAAGATGAATGAAGGTCTCAGTAGGTAATTAATTAATAACAGAATTTCCATTTTTTTGGGTGAACTTACCCTTTAAATAGCCATAAAGACAATAAAGACTTTTATATTGTTTCAAATGGTTTTAACAAAAATATTAAGCAGCATTTTTAATGCTAATCAGCTTATTCAATTTATTCAATGTACAATTGAGCTTTGCAATCACCTGAATAAATTCATTTAGAAATATATTAAAATATTAAATGGCTATTAAAGTCATAATTATTATTTTTTTCTCGAAAACAAACAAAAAAATCTTATTAACCTTAATCTTTTCATTGGCAGTATATGAAATGAGAATAAACACAGGTCTACATTCAAAAAAACTTTTTTTGCCTTAAAGGGATAGTTCACCAAAATGAAAATTCTTTCATTTATTCAGCCTCCACTTGTTTCAAACCTGTTTGAGTTGCTTTCTTCTGTATGACACAAAAGAAGATATACCAAAGCATGTTGGAAAGTGGCTACCATTAACTTCTTAACAGAACAAAGAAATGCATAGATGTTTAGAGCCATTTGAGAGTGATGGTGCATGGTGAAGTTTTTGTTTTTAGGTGAACTATCCCTTTAATCTTGAATGATGCCTTTATTGTTTATTGTCTGAGATTTCTGATAAATGCTTCTTGGCTTGATATTTTGTTTCTAACGCAAATATGTTTTTAAGTGTGGCTTAAGTGTTCAAATACTTTTTGGCACCATTGTACTGTACTATGCATGCCATTAAATGTTAAATGTCAGCAAACCAAAAAAAGCTCATGTTACATGCATGCGTCAGGTGTTCTTTATCACAGATGCCCTAACCAGATTACGCTCTGGCATAAAAGTCTCCAATAATGAACAAGAAATAGTTCATGTTTCATGATCCATCCCATTTCAGCTTTCTCCGACGGAGTTCAAGTCTCCGTGTCCATCGGCTCAATGATCAACACTGAGAACAAGCTGGAGTGTGAAAGCAGCTCAGAGTCTGGAGGCTTCTCCGTCGACTCCATCATAGACGGGGCCACCAAATAAAAGACCAGCTCCAGTTGCCAGTTACAACAACTTGAATTTTGTGTGCTAAATGAGCAGTTTCTGTAATTTTCCAGCTAAATGTGTAATGATTCTATAACCAACATGTTGTCATTTATACTGATCTGGTTGATCACTGTGGTGTTTTTGTTTTTTAACTTTTTAGGGGTCATTCTATAAGGTTTTGATTGTTATTGTTAACTTTTCAGCAAATACGAGAAATGATGTTTACATAGTTTACTAATATGTTTCACACAGTTTGATAGCGTGGCTTTGTTCACTTTAGTGCTGCAGATTTTAAAGGTTAAAATGATTCACTTCTACTAGAATGTTATTGAAAGAAATGGCAGAGCAGAACGATTTACTGTCGCACATCAGTTGAAGCTCAATATTGCTGTCATTGGCCTAATGGATAATCTAACTTCCTTCCCGTGACCTTCATGATGCAAACTATACGAGGGCTTTTCCAGCATCACCGTGCTGTTGTGGGACAGTTGGGTAAGAAGAGATACTATTAAATTATGCTTCAATCTCGCAGCGAATGGCTTGTTTATTTATGGCCATCACTAAAGGACATCATTTAACTTTTGATGATTTGCATCTACCCCGTTCCTATACCCGATCCAGCTAATGTGTTTGACTCTTCTGAGCTTTCTTTGTATAATATGAAGCTGTGCCCTTGATTTTAATGTTGTTGGCAGAGATAGTGTCCTTAGTCGAGTCATGAATGAATGGCAAAGGAGAAGAGGGACAAAAACTTTCTTTTCTTTTAGACTCTGTTTGTTGCAGGGGTTTGTAATGACAGTACATTTAACTACAAATGTGGCCTAGTTCAGTATTTTGAATGAAAGAAAACGTTAAATGTTTTGGCAAGACATTCAAAGTGCAATCTGTTTTTTTTGGGGGGGTGGGGGGGATGGGGGGGGAGTTGCATTTGTTTTTTTTATAATAGAGAGCGATTTTATAAGATTTGACAATCAGTACTACTTTTGCACTTCTTTATGTACTGTAACTTAGTATTACGTGGGTGGTTCAACAAAAATTAAATTTGCTGTTAAATTACCCGCTCTGAGGTCAAGATGTAGGTGACCTTTTTTTCTCTGTATGATTCATAAGATGCAAGCAAATAGCTGTTTACACTTTAAAAGTAAAAAGAAAAAAAGACAATTGGCCAGTGACCATACAATGAAAAGAATATTATTTACATTAATGGAGCATCAAGAACCACAGGTATTAATATTATTTAGCCTTTATATGTATTTTTCAAACTCTCAAAGTGCCAGTATGCATTGTCTTGTATTTATGATTCACCGAGTACCACAGTTTCATTTAAAATCTTTTTTTAAGTCATCTCGATAGGCCTGAGGGTCAGTAAATTAACAGCAATTTTTTTTTTGGAGGGGCATGAATTATCACTTGTAGCAAGCCGAGACATCAATTGTTTTTTTTGTTGTTTTTTTGCTAAAGATGACTGTAAAAAATGTAATTTGAAAATGCACATATTCAACAGTTTGCACTATTTTGTAAGTTGACTGTTTGATAAATTTGTTCATTTGTTTTCCACACGTTGGTTTTGTGTTAACCCACTGTGTTTCACCGGTGAGCTCTTATTCACCAACACCGTGCTGTTACAAATAATTTTATTTGTTATCATTATAAAACAATGCCAAAGCTAATTTGCAATTGTCGTGTGCTTAAATCCTCTCGTGTTCAGTGAAAATAAAATCATTATTGATGACTGACTTTCACAAGGCTGTTGACTGTTATAAAACCCGAAATGAAAATTACTTGTATTTTCTTTGCTCTGCACCCTGAAAACATTCATTCGATTCTGCCCCATCTGCTGTAATCAATAACCTGGCCATCTTGTTTTTTTTATTAAACGCACTTACTCTTAATTTCATCCCCCAGTGGTTTTAGTGAGAAGAATGTGGAGTTACCTATATGGCTTTGGCATTATAAATCACTTCTGGAGAGCAGATTGTACGGCAGTATCGATTGATCCTGATATATCACAGAAATTTACTGTCACTTCTGTTTTCAATTAAAGATACAATCAGTCAGATAATGACTTAATTGGATTTTACAGAAGATTGAGTTTTATTGTCCCGTGCTTTACGAGTTTAGTTAAGGAAGGCCGCTTTATCATAGGCTGTCAGCGCAGGGCTCCGTCCGCGGCACCTTGTCCTTCTGTTGCTGCTCTGGGTTTGTGTTCCAGCGACAGCCTGAAAAGTGTCTGTGGGTTTGTTTTCCTTGAGCTGCTATTGGGCCATCAATCACACTGGCTGTGTGAGAGATAAAACCGCCCTGTCCCGAAGTCTGGAGGGGGGGGACAGGCATATTTTCTTAAGTCAGGCCTTCTGGATTTAAGAGAGGAAGAGGTCATCATAAAAGTGTTTGATGGCTTGATGCTCTGAAACAATGCCCCATTTAATCTGTAATAATACATTTATTTGAATTGAATGCATTTTATTTCCAGGGTTCTGTAAAGATATTATAAATGATTACGGGAAAGTGAGAGAATAATCAGACTGCTACAATAAAGGGAAAGTTCACATAAAAATGAAAATTCAGTCATTGTTTACTCACCCTTTATGGGTTTCACATCTTTATGAGTTTCTTTCTTCTGTTAAACAGAAACGAAGATATTTAGAAATATTTTGTTTTTCTACTATAGGTGACAATGGTTACAGATTTTCAGCTTTCTTCAAAATATTTTATTTTTGTGTTCAACAGAACAAATAAACTTATAAAGGTTTGGAACCACTTGAGGTTGAGTAAATATGAATTTTGAGGTGAGCTATCCCTTTAATATAAGCTTGACAGTCAAATTTATGTAGAAGACACAAGTTAAAGTGTTCAATATTAAGCTTTGACTAACGCATGTAAAAAAATAATTACCTGAAATATTAACATTCTTGGCCTCACAGTGGCGCAGTGGGTAGCATGTTCGCCTCACAGCAAGAAGGTCGCTGGTCGCTGGTTCGAGCCTCGCCAGTTGGCGTTTCTGTGTGGAGTTTGCATGTTCTCCCTGTGTTGGCGTGGGTTTCCTCCGGGTGCTCCGGTTTCCCCCACAAGTCCAAAGACATGCAGTACAGGTGAATTGGGTAAGCTAAATTGTCCGTAGTGTATGAGTGTGAATGGGTGTGTATGGATGTTTCCCAGAGATGGGTTGCAGCTGGAAGGGCATCCGCTGCGTAAAACATATGCTGGATAAGTTGGCGGTTCATTCCGCTGTGGCGACCCCAGATTAATAAAGGGACTAAGCCGAAATGAAAATGAATGAATGAATGAATAATAATTAAATCATTACAATTGTACTTACCTTTATGTTAAAACTTAGTTACTCAGTAAGTAATTTAATTACTTGAATAAACTAAAAATCTACATAAATCTCAATGCATAGACAATAGAAATTGAATTGAAAAAACTAAATTGGCTATAGTGTATGAGTGTGTGTATGAATGAGAGTGTGTTGGGTGTTTCCCAGTACTGGGTTGCGACTGGAAGGGCATCCGCTGCGTAACACATATGCTGAAATAGTTGGCAGTTCATTCCGCTGTGGTGACCCCTGATAATCAGGGACTAAGCCAAAGGAAAATGAATGAATGAAATATTATAATTACTCTAAAATTACAATTACTCTTCTCAGATTTTTTCAATAGATTTTTTTCTTATGCATCTGTCTTAATAAATAATAAATGTACTTTAGTTGAAAACTAAAAATATTCTGAAAATGACACATTCCTCTGCTCTTCTGAATAGATTTATATGGTTATATCTATATATATAACTGTTGAATTTATCAGTATTTAAGTTAAGCGTATTATTAGTAACTGTAATTAAATTACCTAAAAATTTTAAAGTAATCCCTTACTTAACTTTTACTTAACTCTTACTTAAGGAAAAAGTAATTGAAATACAATAACTAGTTGACACTGACCACAGGCAAATAACCTAAAACAAAAATGACTGGGAACGACTACAAGTGCTTCAATACAAGAGAACTGGAAAACAGGAAGTACTGTAAGAAGTTCCAGGAAACTGCAACCCAGCTGGACAGACAAAACCACACATTCTGTCATCATATGTAAGACTCTTTCCTTTAGAAAGACATGAGCAGCAAAAAAAAAAGTATACATGTTGCTTTGATTTTTTGATTTGTACTAGACAGCAGTATGTTCCCTCAACCACAATACGCAAACAAATCAATCATTTGTAAGGTCAGACATTGCAGGTTTCTAAGAAAACTCCATATCCTACAGAAAACGTGACCGAGTTGATAACACAATGTATGATTAGCAAGTTTCGATTTCGCCATGCACTACTTTATCCTAAAATGAGCTCTTCAGTGTTTTTTTCTTGTTTACTTTGTCCTTCTTATCACCATCAGACTGCTTATGATCATCTGAAAACCAACAAGCAAAAACGTATAATCCTGGGAAGACAATATCTCACGTCTATTAGCTAAAAAAAAAACTATTAGCTTTAATAATTAACCAATTCAACCTTAAAAAGAAATCATCCTCAGCATATTTTGCACTGATTTAGCAGAGTAGCATGAATCAGTAACACATGCTGAGTCTTCTGAGTTCCGGCTCAGAAACCAGAACAGGACTTTTTTTTTCAGGTCAGGAAGTCACTCATCACAGTTCCAGCATGTAACGTGTGTAAAAATCAGCTGATTCTGAATGCAGTCATGCATTCTTACTGTCAGCAAAGCATTATTCAGACTCACTTTGCCTAAAAACAAGTGATCTTCAAGCTAGCTAAGCAACAATCCTTGTTCTGACGCAACATGTTGTGAACGTGAGATCATATGATGTGGTGCACGGCTAATCATCACGTGCGGGTTTAGATTTTTTTTGGTGCTGTATTGTGATCACATAGTCCGATTAAGAGTCAAACGATTCTGGCTAAGGCTTTCCCAAAACGACACAAACAGACTTTTTGGTTTGTCTCTGTACAGAACTGACCTCGGGGTATTTCTTGTGCTTTAAATACTCATTGACCGCAGGCTCGAAGTATTTAGCGTAGCCCTCGTTGATACTGTAAGTCTTCCCCTTTTTCTTAATGTTCACATTTCTGTCCGTCAGAATGAACTCTCCAATTGCCTGAAAAATAGGAACATCAGAATTTTTGTCACACAGACACATTACTGTACTGTACTCTGTGTTGTAATAAATATGAGTAACCTAATATAAATAGTTCAGTGATGAGGAATCAATAAATACTATTATATTTTACTTTTAATAAAATACTGGATTAATTATTTCATTGAAATATTGTGTAGTGCAGCTATATTATTGTAATATTTAGCTTTCATATTTTGATACTTTGCACATGTATGAGTTTTAGTACGGAGGCAGTATTTTTTAATAGTGTTTTTTTTTATCATAATAATTTGGTTGTTAAAGTCGTTGTTTAAGCAAATAAATGAACATGATAATATACTCAAAAATTTTGGAATAATGCGGACGTTTTTCATTTGTCTTATGATTATGTGATTTGGGGTGATTATGTTAAGGATCGCTCTTCAAAATATGCTGTTTAATTATAAACTTTATTTCATTATTATGTACATTTCACATTCATAAATGCAAGTTTACTCTATTGTCAGTGCTAGAAAAAGAGATTCTAATATGCATATAAATGTGATGTCTAAGTCTAAAAATAGAAAAGCAATTAGAATGATTAATAAATGCTCTCCCTTTAACAGTTTTATATAAAAGGTTTATATGCATGCATTTTTCTGTATTAATCAAAGTGCTTTTTAAAATCTTATGAAAATGGAAAAATTTGGAAATGATATATAATGTAATTGTTTGGTTATTGATGATTATGTATCCTAGATTAGAGTTACCTATATATTTCTCCTGCTTAATCTTGCCTTCTTCTTAAGGCATGTGAAATACGTTTGTTGTATAATGAAGTATGGAACAGAACTTGTTAATTCTTCTCAATAAAATATTTGAAGCAATAAAAAAGCATTTACATTTTTTTTTTAAAGGCAAAAAAAAACTAAAAGCTGTACACAACAATCCGACAAATCCACCTAGTGCACATTTTTGTTACTGCAGATTTGCATTAGGTCCCTTTTTGACTGTTGTGAGAAAAAAATTATACAAAAACTAAATAATCAGATGTGTCATGGCTACCAGTTGCAGTTTAATCAAATCTAGCAAATCTACAGCACTGTCTGTTGTTAAAAAAAGAGTAACGAAATATAAAAGGCCAAATAAAAGGGAATCAAAACTAAGTCCCTACAGCCACAAAAGATCCAAGACATTCATTAGAAATAGAAAAAAAGAAGTGTCCCCTTGAAGTATCCCTTCATGTAAAAAAAAAATTAAAATCTACAAATGTCAAACCACAAACAGAAGTGAAAGAACACTTACTAACATTATATAAGAGTAGAGAAAGTTTTGTTTGTTTACTACATATCTATTTTTTGTTTTAAAACAATATTATGTTTGGCAGCAGTGCATTTTGCTCATATGGCCCTGTATAAACTGTAAATGATTCACTTGAATCATCTGGTGTTTCTTCAGTGAAATGGTTCGTGTAATACAGTGATCATAAAACTATGACACCAGAACTGCCTAGATACTGGAATATTCATTTGGCATTCAAATAAACAATAATCCTCTTAACACATTTAGCTTTTATGGTTAGTTTTGACCAAGAAGACAGCAACGTTTAAAAATGACTTGGGTATGTATGGAGTACCATTAGGTGTTAAGTACTTTTGGTTAAATTATCTTTAGGTTAACTTTTCATAATACTATTAATGTTATTTTTTGATGTGGTTGTGTTAGACAAAAGTTAGGCAAAGTTTTTGAACAATCATGAGGTAGGTATTAAGGTATTTAAAAATAATCTCCATGCATTCCACAGGGATTAATACTGGTAATACTTAGATTACGTATTCGTATACTGTATACTTCAAACAAATGCATAAAATTATAAAATAAGATTTAGACAGACAGACAGACAGATCTGTCTGTCTGCTGGAGGGACTATGTCTCTCGGCTGGCCCGGGAACGCCTTGGGATCCCCCCGGAGGAGCTGGAGGAAGTGTCTGGGGAGAGGGAAGTCTGGGTTTCTCTCCTAAGACTGCTGCCCCCGCGACCCGGCCCCGGATAAGCGGTAGAAAATGAATGAATGAATGAAAGACAGACAGATAGAGAGACAGACAGACAGATAGACAGATAGATAGATAAATAGATAGATAGATAGATAGATAGATAGATAGATAGATAGATAGATAGATAGATAGATAGATAGATAGATAGATAGATAGATAGATAGATAG
>CAIGQW010052710.1:1848240-1909952 GCA_903798125.1 Danio choprae
TAGATAGATAGATAGATAGATAGATAGATAGATAGATAGATAGATAGTGCATTACGATTAGGCAAATCACTTACACACTAACATCCTATAGAACAATTACAGACCGTAACAGTGCAGTGGCTTATTTATATCCACAGAAAAGAAAGGTATTCAAAGATGCCTTTTTAAGTTGTAAAGAAATCTGTGTTGTTGAAACTAATGAACATAACAAAAGTCAGTGATATATTTTAATTAATTAGCCTGACATGTTTACTGTTACAAAATATTATAAATGCTTCTTAAAATAAAACATAATGTGTTCAATAGGGACAAATGGCTGTTTTTTACCCAGACATTTAAAAAGAACATATTTTAGAGCAGTAATCGCAATATAATGAAATTGATTTTTTTTTTTATCCAAGGTTATCATACTGTCAGAATCTTATACTGACCCATGCCTAATTAATTTACGATGGTTAGGGGAGAGCGAGGATGAAAGTAATGTAAGACGAAAGTAACAAAGCAACATTTGATTTCCAGGCTATAACAGCACATTCAGCATGCAACCCTCGATGGAGCTGACAGCACATTCAGCATGCAACCCTTGATGGAGCTGCCAAATATCATGTGATTTTGGGACCGTGTCCCGCAGTTAGCTAAGTTGTTTTTAAGTGCAAAAAGTAAATTATTGTAGTGGTTCTATTTTCCTTATTACAAGTTGTGTTTTTCTTTTCATGAGTCACAATAATGATGAATCTACAGGTTATTCAGTGCAGTAACACGTCCTTGAGTTTGAAATGTCTGAGTTTTCCAGTTTAAAAGTAAATCAGGTTTAAATGGCAAGAGTTCCTGTGGGGACAAAAGTAACACTGCTATTTATGTCCCATTGCTAATAGCCATGCCTTATTTTTCACTTCCACGTTAGTTTTCATTGTTTTAACTCATGTTTTATAAGATTGATGCATATTGCCAATAATAATTTGTTTTAAAAATTCTAAAATTATAGAAAATTTTAACATTTTGCATTGTTGGATTGTTTTTGAAACATTTGATGAAAGTGAAATTTAAAATGAATATGTTTGCAGTAAACATTAACAAGGTCATAGTCAGATATATTTAAAATAAACAAGATTAAGCCAGTAAATCTAGCAAATATTGTTGTGTTCCTTTCGTCCCTGCCTATGGGGTCAATTTTTGTTTAAAGTGAAGTTATATTGGAGTTCTACATTGATACAAAACAACACCTGATTTTGATCGAGCACTGCTGTGAGTTAGTAATCACAGCAAAATATATATTTCTGCTAAAAACATTATCTTTTAAAATGAGGTTTTTATGAAAAATGTTACTTTTAACCTTTCTCATTACCTCTCCCCTATTTAAATTGAGGGTTGTTTGTTTGCAGATGTAATGGTTTATACTTACTGGATCCAGCATGAAGAAGTTGACTCCAGCTCCTGTACTGAGAGCCACCAATGTGGCGCTGCCGTAAAGAGCGTAACCCGCACACACAATCTGATTCCCAGGCTGCAGAGCATCCTTTTCTGTCGGTTCTCCATCTGAGACCTCAAACAGGACACAAAACAAGATGAGCCACTAAACCCAAAGATAAAACACAAGATGTTAAAAACTAAAAGTCTGATGTGCTCTTAGTAATATTGCTAGTGTATCAGTATCAATATTTTGTTCACGTGTAGTAAAATAAAGCAACACTTCACTTCCATACAATGATACTTTTCACCTTTATGAGCTTAGCATACAGACAAAATAGTTAATTTGACGATTATCGAACAAATGCTAAAATGTTAAAGCAAATAAAACTACACGCATTAAAATCCAACAAACATAACACCACCACCTAGCGTACATCTTTGTTACTGCAGTTTTCCCTGAGGTATTCCTAACTACTGTAAAGCAATAGTAGTTCACCCAAAATGAAAACGTACTCACTGTTTACTCACTCTAAATGGATTCAAACATTTATGAGTTTTATTTATTTATTTGAACACAAAAGCAAAATAAGATGTTTTGAAGAAATAGGTAACCATTGACATCCATATTATGAAAAATATATATATATACCATGGAAGCTAATGGTTACAGGTTTTTTAGCTTTATTTAAAATGTTTTCTGTTTAACAGAAGAAAGAAAGTCGTGTCTTGTTCAAGTAAAGGTTGAGAAAATGATGACAGTATTTTCATTTCTGGGTGAACCATCCCTTTAAGTGAGAAAAAAAAATACAAAAACCTCATAAAAGTTAAATAATAATAAACAAGTAACATGATCAGCTCTACCACTGATATTAGTTGCAGTTTAGCATATTTAATAAAGTAAAATAAAAAATTCAATTCAATTGATTGCTTAGCCAGTATTTGTCATCAGGCACGGCCAAATGCAGTCAGCTATACCTCGTCAATCTGCATGAGAAAGTAGCACAAGAGCATCAAATCAATCCATCAAACACAACACATGACAAAAACCCACATAAATACAGTTCTGTTACATTCTTTCTTATTTAAATTCCATTTGTTTATAGTTTTCTTGCATGCAAAAGAAATGACACAAAATGCACATGCATCTCCAAACGGTCAGCAGATGCAGGACAAGCACTCACTCTTTTGTAGATGGCAAAGATGGTGCCAATGGGCGCCAAACAGTCGATGTTGGAGGAGCCGTCCAGAGGATCAAAACACACTATATACTTGCCCTAGGACGAACAGAAAAAAAGACTTCACTGAGTATGTGGTGAAATGATAGCGACCTCATGAGGTAAATAGATGAATGAACTCAAAAAATTTGCAGTTAGCTTTTAGCTCACAAATGAACAAAAACCAGCCATAGTTTATTAAAGTAAACGTTTAGTTACCATGTTCTTTGACAGTTTAATTATCATATTGCATAATCTCACATAATTTGTTATTTTGTTTGTTTTATTTGTGGTAAAACTATGTTGTTGTTGCAAAAGCTTTCTGATTTTTCTGATTTCTCACGTTTTCCACCTTTTTTGTTTTGTTTTGTTTTGTTTTTGCATAATTTAACACATTATAATTTGAATACTAATTACAATTTATCATATCATAATTACTTAATATTTACTGGTTAGACCAGCTCTGAAGTTATAATTAAGTTAATACTTTTATGCTTGTTGTGTTACAATAATAGCAATTAACCTAGATAAGCCTTTAAATTGCACTTTAAACGGAATAGTATCATGCAAAATAACTAGTAAAATATTATGTAGCCTACTGTCATTATGTCATAGATGTTATTAAAATAATTGATCTGAAATTAGTTATTAAAACTGTTTATGAATGTGTTTAACACATTATACACTGTAAAAGAAATCTGGGTTCCACACAACTCCTTAATGTTGTCTCAACACAAATAAATAGAACATAAAACAATTAAGTTGTCCCTCAAAAAACTCAAGAATTGTGTTGATCAGCTCATTTTAAATAAGTAGTTTAAACAAGCAGCATCATGTTTTGAATGTATATATGGGGTGGTAAATAATGATAATGATTAACCCTTTCTCGTCAACAGTGAGTTTTCAGAAAGTATGCATGAACAAGATTTACTCGTTTTTCTGCAGGCGTGTAAATGGCGTCCTTGTTTTCCTCTGAAACCATCAAACAGGTGCTGTAGGAGGCCTGCAGCAAATTGATGATCAGGTCATTAGAAAGCACATCCAGCTTCTTCTGCTCATCGCCTGTGACATTCACCTGTCCCGCGATGCCTTGACTGTGCAGGGAAAGCAGAACAAACTGATGTTATTAAAAAGCAACTACATCAATTCAGATACTTAATTTATTTATTTAGTTTTTATCGTTATTAGAGTTTACACTTTATTTTAAAGTGCCATATTAGGTTTAGATTTAAGTTAGATTTACTGTAATAACCAAAATAAGATGCATAATTGCATGCAACTAACTCTAACGCAAGCTCTAATCAAAAACCTTTATGAATTAAATCAATTAACTTTTCTCAGTATCTATATGTACTAGAACTAGTTTTTCACATTAATGTTGTTGTTTTTATTATTAATTTGAATGAGTTTGTATTTTTAAACATTTTGCTTTTATTATTTTTTAAAATAGTTTATGGGCCTCACGGTGGAGCAGTGGGTAGCACGGTCACCTCACAGCAAGAAGGTCGCTGGTTCGAGCCTCGGCTAGGTCAGTTGGCATTTCTGTGTGGAGTTTGCATGTTCTCCCCGTGACGGCGTGGGTTTCCTCCGGGTGCTCCGGTTTCCCCCACAAGTCCAAAGACATGCGGTACAGGTGAATTGGGTAGGCTAAATTGTCCGTAGTGTATGTGTGTGAATGAGTGTGTATTGATGTTTCCCAGTGATAGGTTGCAGCTGGAGGGGCATCCGCTGCATAAAACATATGCTGGATAAGTTGGCTGTTCATTCCGCTGTGGCGACCCCAGATTAATAAAGGGACTAAGTCTAAAAGAAAATGAATGAATGAAATAGTTTAATGTGTGTATAGTTTTTATTTACTGTAAGTTGAATTAAGTTAAAATTTAAAGTTGTCTTTGTCAACTTGCTGAAATATAACATACAAAATTTGTTTTTACAACTTTTTAAAAAATCCTAATTTACATATCAGTTATGTTTTTTAACAAAATGTTTGGTTTTATCAAAAGTAATAATTGTTGTTGTTATTGTTCTCCCTCTGTTGGCATGTGTTTCCTCCGCGTGCTTCGGTTTCCCCCACAGCCTGCAAGACATGCGCTATAGGTAAATTGAATTAACTAAATTGGCCATAGTGTATGTGTGTGAATGACTGTGTATGGATGTTTCCCAGTACTGGGTTGCAGCTGGAAGGGCATCCGCTGTGTAAAACATATGCTGGATAAGTTGGCAGTTCATTCCTCTGTGGCGACCCCTGATGAATAAAGGGACTAAGCCGAAGAAAAATGAATGAGTGAATTTTGTTGTTATATACAGTGATGGGGAAAATTCTGAGTTTGTCTGGATTTACCAATAGCAGTTACATTAGTTTGAGTAAAATGTTGTTTTGTTTTATTCTGTAAACCACTGATGACATAACAAAAATATGCCGTGTTTTAAGACATATTTATAATAATTAGACAAACTATACAATCAACTTCCAAAATCCCCATCCATGTATTAATTTTCAGAAATCAATATTTTGTAAAAGATAATAACCAGGAAATTATTATTATACCATATATCATAATAACAGTAGCCTATAAGCTATGTAGTGTATGCATTACTACACCTGTAATTTCAATATTAACAGTTCCCACACATTTGGATCATTTCCTAAACTAAACTTTCACTAACATCTACAGCTTACTCCATACAGTGAAAGCATGTATTCACAACATTAAATACAAACTGAACAAAACTTACAGGTGGACGATTCCAGCTTTCCTGACAGCAGATGAAATGGCTTTAATGGCGGTTAACATGGAGTTGATGAGCTGTGTGAGTTCACCAGTGGCCCCTTTCGCCTGGCGGCCAGTCTCCATCACGAACCGCGTCAGGGTCCACACGTCCACATCAAACACCGACTGATCCGACATCCTCACAGCCTCAGAGAGTACGACCAGCTCCACAGACAGACACTAAACCAACAGCAGAGCCTCCAGCCAGTACAGTCTTACATACACAGTGAGTGGACGAAGGCCAGAGTTATATTGGTGAAACAGATCGAGTGACAGTAGTGAAGTCTGAAGGCTAGTAGAGCCAGAGCTCCATTTATAAAGCACGTTCACTGGCTCTCAGATAATTATTTATGCCCACTGTTGACACATGATATATACTCAGAGGTTAAAAGAACATGGGTCGGGAAGCTTTGTTTATGACAATCACATACTGGACGTCTGTTAAATGTATCTCTTTAATAAACATGCATTTATTTATATTTAAATGTGTCCACATAACTCAAAATCTAACCTGGAACTGTGACTAAACACATTTGCTGGAAAAGGATATGCAGCAAGCATTATATTTGATCTACAGCGCTGAAAAGTGCAATTAACATGCTTTCTGAGAACTCAATTTAAACGGTAATCCTCAACAAGCAGTGTTTATCACTATAAGTTAATAATGGTATACAGTAGATGATGTTCTTCAGATTCAACAGATTTGGCAGGATGGCAGATATATTTCCAAACAAGCCGCCTGCTGTTATTGCTTTAAATGTGGGTATGACAGTGCCCAAAATAATAAACTCATTAGGATCAGATCCTTCCATTTCAACAAGAGCAGAAAAGCTGTGGAGAGATCATTGAACACAGGCGAGATTTTTTAGGTGATTTCTATACTCAGTCTGCTGCACATTATTTATTCTGCACTACAAATACAAATGAGAGTATATAATTTATATGCATGAGATATGCATGCACATATTTTGACCAAGGTCATGTAGAGCAACACCTCAAAATGTGTCTCAAATGTCATCTGGGCCCTGTGTGCCTACTGGCCTTTACAGAAAAGGTCATCTGCTCTTCATTTGGTTGCTTGAACTTGTTGTACAGTGTGTAGTGTATTAAATATGTTGATACAGGAATGCATAGACTATGATAAAATGAAAAGTGGCATTTTCATTCTTCATACCGAAATGCATAACATATTCATTAATGTTTATCCGAAGTATTTAATGAAAAGAAATCTAATATCTCTGGTGTGTTTGAAAACCAGAATTCAAAACATCCTAATTTTATAGCTGCCATTGAATGAAAATCTGCATATAGCTAGGCATAACAGAATAATAAGATTTCAGTAGATGGAAATGGCATGCTGTGAGCATCAAACACTATTGTGTCCTTGTTCTCATGTAAATCCAGTGAATGTAAAATCCTGGTGGAAAAGCAGGCAATTCATTCATTCATTTTCTTTTCGGCTTAGTCCCTTTATTAATCTGGGGTCGCCACAGCGGAATGAACCGCCACTTTATCCAGCATATGTTTTACGCAGCGGATGCCCTTCCAGCCGCAACCCATCACCGGGAAAAAAGCAGGCCAATCGGAACAAAACATTGACTGTGATCATCCTTAAAGGCTGAGCTTGATTGGCCACAATATTTCCTAGTGAGATTACGATAATAATCCCCCCCTTTTTTAATGTATCTAAGCTTAGTGTGTATGTAGGACTCTTATTTTGAAACAGTCTTTAAGGAAGAGTAAATAGTTCAGTAAAGTAGTCAGCCATGCATGGTCACAATGCATCAGAACACAAATTGTGAAATATATGGATTATAAATGTTATGACACCCCAAAGAGGCATAAGGTCTGTTTAAATGTATCTTTTGTTATTTAAATGTGTATATTGTGAATTTTGCCACACATATTTGTAGTGAGGCTACAAACAAATGTAAATTGCAGAATGTAAGTGATTAATGCACGTTTATGCATCATGTCATATCCCTGAGCTCTTATTGTGTTTTGTCTAGAGTAAAAAAAATGCAAGTAAACTTCAAAGACTCATCTTTTTTTGCAGATGTTGATAGTAATTGTTGCCTGTGTCTTCAGATACGTTAAAACTTTAAAATATAAGTGTAAATACATCTCTGTTAGTCCCTTATGTTAAGTAAAATAATAATTAAATAATAATAATAATTTTAGCCAGGAATGAAAAAACTCGGGAATGAATTAGGTTACTCTGGTGCTTAAATATTCACTCACTCCTTCTAGCTAAAGTAAACCTTTTCATCAATTCAGTTGAAAATATTTTCATTTAACAAGAATCCACTTAATTAGTTTAGATTTTTTTTAGGATAATTATTTTGCACGTGTATTACAAAGTACATCACTGTGTGTGTGCGTGTGTCAGGCACTGATATGAGTTGCTGGAGCATGAGAGCAGAGCTCATTAATATTTACAACCCTTCCAAATATGGTGAAACCCAACCATAACATATTAGGGCCAATTCCTAGGGTATGGAAATAGTTTTACACTCACCTAAGCCACATACCTTCTATTTAAATATCAGAGAATTTAACATATGAGGTGACACGGTGGCTCAGTGGTTAGCACTGTCACCTCACAGAAAGAAGGTCGCTGGTTCGAGTCCCGGCTAGGTGGGTCAGTTGGCCTTTCTGTGTGGAGTTTCCTCAGGTTTCCCTCACAGCACAAACACATGCGGTATAGGTGAATTGTATAAACTAAATTGGCCATAGTGTATGTGTGTGAATGAGTGTGTATGGATGTTTCCCAGTACTGGGTTGCAGCTGGAAGGGCATCCACTAAAACATGTGCTGGATAAGTGGGTGGTTTATTCCGCTGTGGCGACCCCTGATGAATAAATGGACTAAGCTGAAGAAAAATGAATGATGAAAAAATTTAACATATTGCACCAATGCACTCTATAGCACATTTAATATAGTGTTCCCAAACTGATGCCACAACATTGTTTTTCTTTAATTACACTACAACACACAAACTTTCTTGACACAAACATGCCTCACAAAGTCTCTTTGTTTTGCCAAGATCTTTATTCACAGCTTCCTTAAAATGAAGGGTAAAATTAAGGCACAAGTGATTATTTGGTCTGTAGTGACACAAAGAATATCTCCGGTTTAAATCATTCTCATTTACTTGCTTCTGTGTTTTTGGCCATGAAGCATTTCAGCTGCCAATGATGCTCACAGAGACGGTTTAATGTTTAAAATCTTCTGGTGTCAAGTTTTATGCTAAAAACAATCACCACTTAAGTCCACATCCTTTAAAATACTTCTCATATTTTTCTGTGGAGGTACAGTATAAAGTGTATAAAATCATTTGGTTTTAAGGATATTAGGTCTACGTAACAGAGGTATTTTGAAAGTAAGAATGTAATTTGGCATCTTATTCTGGAGTGTCAAGTATTTCACATCTTCTTTATAAGTCTTTGAGTGTGTACATTCTGACTACTGATCTTCATTTGTGGTGTTTCTGGAAGATGGAGATGTACTCTTGGACATCATCAGGGGAACCCATGACCACCGGCACTCGCTGATGGATGTTCTCCGGCTGGATGTCCAGGATGTTGGTGGTGCCTGTGGTGGCTGTTCCTCCGGCCTGCTCCATGATGAAGGCCATGGGGTTACACTCATACAGCAGTCTGAGCTGAAGAACACAAAGAAGAACAAGTTTTTCACCAGTCTTTACTCACTTTAGTCATTCAGAAACATTTACACTTCACTCTTAAAAATAAAGGTGACAGGAAGAACCAAAAAAGGGGGTTTCACATTGATGCCATAGAAGAAACTTTTTGTGGAAACTTCTCCTGAGAAAAATTACTTTCTTAGTATGAAGATTCATTCATTCATTTTCCTTTGGCTTAGTCCCTTACTTATCATGGGTCACCACAGTGGAATGAACTGCCAACTATTCCAGCATATGTTTTACGCAGCGGATGCCCTTCCAGCCACAACCCAGTACTGGGAAACACCCATACAATCTCACATTCACACACACTACGGCCAATTTAAGTTAATCCAATTCACCAACAGCACATGTCTTTGGACTGTGGGGGAAACCCACGCGAACATGGGGAGAACATGCAAACTCCACACAGAAATGCCAACTGGCCTAGCCAGGACTCGAACAAGCAACCTTCTTGCTGTGAGGTGACAGTGCTAACCACTGAGCCATCATGCCACCTTAATATGAAGATTGTCTAAAATAAATAAGCTTTTTCCACTACAAAGAACCTTTTGTGGAATAAAACGTGTCCATGGAAGTTAAAGGTTTTTCATAGAACCATCAATGCCAATTAAGAACCTTTATTCTAAAGCAGGGGTGCCCAAACTCGGTCCTGGAGGGGCGGCGTCCTGAAGATTGTTGCTTCAACCACAATTAAACACACCTGGACAAGTGAATTAAGCTCTATCTTGGTATACTAGAAACTTCCAGGCAGGTGTTTTGAAGCAAGTTGGAGCTAAACTCTGTAGAACTGCTCCATGATGAAGCCCTCCAGGACCGAGTTTGGGCACCAAACTCTATATTAATCACATCTACATTAACTCTACATCTAATCTACATTAATTAAACTATATAAGTTTTTTTGAAGAATGTTAGAAACATGCTTTGGCAACATTACTCTAGGTTTGTGATACTTTTTAAAAACACAGAAAAATATATATTCTTAGTACATTATTGTCATTTAAAAGCACTGTAATGTAACAAATACTCAACATTTCAAAATAAAACTTTAAAAAGTCTACATGAATAAAATTATATAAGTTCTTTTGAAGAATGTTAGAAACATGTAACCATTTACAAACAAATATTATGAATGTCAATGCTTACCAGTTACCAACATTTTTCAAAACAACAGAAAAAAAAGAAAAAAAAAGAAACTTGTAAATATTTAGAACCACTCGAGGCAGAGTAAATAGTGAGTAAATAAAATGTTTTGGGTGAACTGTCTCTTTAAGTGTCTTCACCCTTTTAGCGTTTGGGTGCTACAGCTCCATCTATAGGGCGTTTGAGACAAGGCAGACACAGTCCAGAGTTACTACACACTTTAGATCTATTAGAATTGTTATTGTGAAGCAACATCAATGCAAAAGAATTTTACAGAAGTATATATAAGGTAACAGATCCTATTTCAGCTCACAACTTCAAGCCTGAGTAAACACTGACACACCTATAAAACCAAAGAAGGGAACTAGAGCAAAGATCATGTAGAATTTTCATGCTTTCTTTTCATTCACTTAGATACTATTAAGTGAATATATGAATGTGATTAGATTATGTAAGCCTGTATTACACAAACACTGCAACTTATATAGTGGACTGTGTGATGAATTACATCCTATTTATTTAGCCTTTCAATATAAATTAAAAAATAAATTCTTGGGATGACTAAGGAGATGTTTACTCAATGCCAGGAGACAAAAATTGAGCAAGTTTTTTGAAAATTATATTCCATAATTGTCTCCATGCAAAGCACCTAAACATTTTGAAGTTGTATGCATATATATATATATTATGTATTCAGCCTATAGGCAACAAAAAAATCCATGTGTAAGTGTTTATTACAAAGTAACATCATCAGCTACTGACTTAACAAGCACACTACTGCATTGCATTTGATTTCATGGATCTGTTTGAATAGAGATTGCTTTTACATGTTGTACTCTTGGTTGTACTCTTGTACTCTATACTCTTGGTATATGTGAAACATTTCAATAACACAAAGAAAAAGCTGTTTTTAGTATATTGTTGTCGTAAAAAGCACCATAATGTAATAAATACGTGAAGGACTCTAAATTTCTAAAATAAATCTTTTAAAAATCTATTTTACATCAGTAAAATGATAAGCATTGGAAAAATCATGTTATATTCATCAAATATTATGTATGTTATAATCAGCATAATAGGCCTACTGAGGTGCGTTGTGTTTTGCCCACCACAATTCAAATTACAGAGCTTTCATCATAAAATTAAGCACCTAAATGTAATTTTAATAAAGGCTAAACAAATTATTAGGAGATTTAAAGCAACAAATAAATATTATTTATGCAATTATTATTATTATTATTATTATTATTAAGGGGCAGCACGGTGGCGCAGTGGGTAGCACAATCGCCTCACAGCAAGAAGGTCGCTGATTCGAGCCCCGGCTGGGTCAGTTGGCATTTCTGTGTGGAGTTTGCATGTTCTCCCCGTGTTCGCGTGGGTTTCCTCCGGGTGCTCCGGTTACCCTCACAAGTCCAAAGACATGCAGTATAGGTGAATTGGGTAAGCTAAATTGTCCGTAGTGTATGAGTGTGAATGATAGTAAATGGATGTTTCCCAGTGATGGGTTGCAGCTGGAAGGGCATCCGCTGCGTAACACATATGCTGGATAAGTTGGTGGTTCATTCCGCTGTGGCGACCCCAGATTAATAAAGGAACTAAGCCGAAAAGAAAATGAATGAATGAATATTATTAATATTTTTATGCAAGTAGCCTGCTGTACTGTTATAACAATATATAATTTATTTACATCTGTAGCTATATAATTAACAAGTGCAGCAAATTGCAATTTTGCCCAGTTTTATCCACTTAGTGAAACTGAGATGTGTGAGAGTGTGTGTGTGTGTGTGTGTGTGTTTTATTCTAAAACTTTTATTCTTCCATTTTTTCACAAGTATCAAATGGGCCATTATAAGCCTTATATATAAATAATAATAATAAAAATAATAATAATAATAATAGTTAAAAAAAAACCTTAAGCACACTTTCCTGGCATGTCTAGTCCAGATTAACATGTTTAAGTGAAGCCAAATGTTTCCATGTAGATTTGGCTGAATGCAGTTAAGTTGTGATAACAATGACAGATATGGCTGCACAAAATCAATTTAGAAAAATCACAAGTCTCTGAATCGTGTGTCATTTTCTAGACTTTTGTCTTAAATTCCTGTAGGAACTGGGCAGTACTCAGCCAGACTGTAAGTTGTTAAATGGCAGTTTAAAACAAATATTTATTCAGCATTTGATGTATTGATGTCAGTATAAGTAGTGTAAGTCATGTGAATGTCAACAGTGTTTAGCCAAAGCAGATCAAGTACCTTTCCTTTGGGGCTCTTCACATTTGCTGGGTAAAGGAAAATTCCTCCGTAAACCAGTGTCCGATGCACATCTGCCACCATTGAGCCTACATAACGGGCTCCATAGGGAGCACTGCCATCCTAAACACAATTGAATCCTCATAGTATTAGTGTACTCTGTTGTTCTATTTGTTTATCGATTTGTTATAAAGAAGACCTTTATTTAAATGCATACTGAACCTCTGGAAACTTTTTCTTCTGCAGGTACTCTGTAACAGCAGGGTCAAAATAAAGGGCATAACCTTCGTTCAGGCTGTAGATCTTCCCTTTCTTCTTAATCTTCACATCTCTCTCCACCAGAATGAACTCGCCAATAGCCTGACATTTAAATTAACAGATAAAAACTTGTTATAAAATCAATCATAAATCTATGTTTTTACTGTTTATGTTGAATTAAAACATTATTTTTAATCACAAACAAACTAGGGATGACAAACTGCCCAGGCTCACTGGAAATACATGCTTCAGCCTTTTAGCAAAACATAAGATACGTTGCTCTGGGTACATTTCAAATGGCAAATCCACTAGAGGGCATTTAAAAAAAATTGTGAATCTGAAATACGTTGGGTATGTTTTGTTGTACATTTCAGACACACGTCCTTCTACACGTCTATGAGAAGGTGGTGCTTGCCATATACAGATCATCAAATCTAAACCAATACTCTTTTCAAAAGCAAACATAAGAGAAAAGTGGATCACAGTTACCTTGATTTTACATTGCTTTAATCTCTATTGTAAAACAGTGCTTCACTAGACTCAAACCTATACAAAGCGAGCTCAAACCGACCACACCTAAACTCAAACTTATTTGATTACAAATCATAGACACCATTAAGTTGTTTTGTGGTATTTATTTATCTATGTTTTGTAAAGAACTGGATGGAAATCATCGATAATATGCCCCTCTAAATAACATTAGTGTGCAAAGGAACAAAATTTGTTGCTGTCATACCATTACGCAGGGTTCATTTTAACTAGAACTGTACTCAAACATATATTTAGGTACATTTTTGCAGTCACATATTTCCAATCAGCCAGTGTTGCTATATTCATTTTTAGACAAGACATTAGCAATGTTTAACATCAGAAGTGCTAAGTACCAGCAAATTAATTTATACAGCATACGTGTTGCTAGTCCTCACAACGCAAACACATTTCAAAAAAGTGCTGCAATTTCTCACAACACATATAATATAAGTTATGGTTATCTAGGCTAAATTTATACAAAAGACAACGGAATTGTGTAATCAGGATGTTAAACAATGGAATTGTGTAATCAGGATGGTAAAATAAACAAAAACTCACCTTTCAAAGATCATCTTCAACTTCACTGAGCAATATTCATGGCACAATAAGCAAATCCCAGCTGGGTATGCCACATTTTTGGGTCCCCTTAAAACATTTCTATTGTGTTCCGTGCTATTTGCATGTGTTGTAAGAATTTGTAGTATGTTTTCTTAATGTTTTGCATTGTGATGATTTGCAACATGTATGCTGTCAAACAGATTAAGATCTTTTCTTAATTTGTTGGTGTTTTTGTAATTGCAGGTGTTGTCTTAAATTTGAGCGCATTAAGCTCTCTTGGCCTTTGTAATATATGCTGTTATCACCACTTAATGTCACAGACACCATTTGCGATACGCTATTGACTCCCACAGGAAAAAAAAAAAAAAAATATATATATATATATATATATATATATATATATAAAAAGGTAAACGTTTGCAGTAACTAAAATTTAGGCCTGGATAACAATAGTGTCTGCACAACACCACACCTATTGAAAATCTTCATTTGCTTTGTGCAGACTGAATAAACAGTAATAACGTCAGTAATAACACTAATTAACTGCTAAAAAAAATCCCATAACTGATTATTGTGCAAGTTATGCCGATTAAAACTGACTTACTGGATCTAACATGAAGCAGTTCACCCCCTGACCGGTGGAGAGGACGATCATGGTGGCACTGCCATACAGTGCGTATCCAGCAGCCACTATGTTCCTGCCAGGCTGCAGTGCGTCTTTCTCTGACGGCTCACTGTCGGTGCACTGTCATGAAATTAAAGAGCGTTCAGGGAATCCACACTTACTGTACACCAGCAGATCCATTCCGTATATTCACTCACTCATACCTTCCTGTAGATGGCAAAGATGGTCCCGATTGAAGCAAGGCAGTCAATGTTGGATGAACCATCAAGAGGGTCAAAGCAAACTACATATTTACCCTTAAACACACGGATGACAATTTGGTTAATTAAATATTAGTGGTGTCATTATGACTCATAAGAGTCATTTAATGATTAATGTTCTGTTACTGTATATGAGGACATTTGACCTTTACAAAACCTTGCTCCACCAAACTCCTTACTCAATGTATGCTCATTTTAAAACTTGACCACAAAACCAGTCTTTATGTTGCACTGGTATATTTTTGGCAATGGATAAAAAAACATTGCATGGCTCAAATTTTTCATAAGGTGTAGTGGTTAGTGCATCGACACATGGCACATGGCGTGTTCACGGCGACCCGAGTTCGATTCCTACCTCAAGGTCCTATGCTAATCCTTCCCCTCTTTCTGCTCCCCACGCTTTCCTGTCTATAATCTCTACTGTCCTATCAATTAAAGATGAAAACCCCCAAAACAATTATTATAAAAATATTTAGTACATTTCTTACCATAAATATATGAAAATATTTTTTATTATTAATATGCATTGCTTGGGCGTTTTTTGAACCAAACAGATACCAGATTTTCAAATCTGCCAAATATTGTCCTATCATGAAAAAAAACATAGATTAGTGGAAATATTATTTATTCAATGTTTAGATAATGCCAAAATCTCATTCATTCATTCATTCATTTTCTTTTCGGCTTAGTCCCTTTATTAATCTGGGGTCGCCACAGCGGAATGAACCGCCAACTTATCCAACATGCAAACTCCACACAGACATGCCAACTGACCCAGCCGAGACTCGAATCAGTGACCTTCTTGCTGTGAGGTGATCGTGCTACCCACTGCGCCACTGTAAGGCCCTGCCAAAATCTCAATTTAAAAAAACAATTACACTAATGACTTGTGGACCAGGGTCATATACAGCGTCCCATTTTGGTGTCTGTATTAATTATATTTACCTAAATAATAGCACATTTGAAAATAAAATACAATTAAAATGCAAACTCAACAAACTTATAAATGATTCATTCATTCATTCATTTTCATTTCGGCTTAGTCCCTTTATTAATCTGGGGTCGCCACAGCGGAATGAATCGCCAACTTATCCAGCATATGTTTTATGCAGCGGATGCCCTTCCAGCTGCAACCCATCTCTGGGAAACACCCATACACACCCATTCACACTCATACACTACGGACAATTTAGCTTACCCAATTCACCTGTACCGCATGTCTTTGGACTTGTGGGGGAAACCGGAGCACCCGGAGGAAACCCACACCAACACAGGGAGAACATGCAAACTCCACACAGAAACGCCAACTGATCCAGCCAAGGCTCGAACCAGCGACCTTCTTGCTGTGAGGCGAACGTGCTACCCACTGCGCCACTGTGAGGCCCACTTATAAATGAATCCAACTATTTAATTGCGAGGCATCATTCATTCATTCATTCATTTTCTTTTCAGCTTAAATATGTTTTACGTAGCGGATGCCCTTCCAGCTGTAACCCATCACTGAGAAACACCCATTTACTATCATTCACACACATACACTACGGACAATTTAGCTTACCAAATTCACCTTTAGCGCATGTCTTTGGACATGTGGTGGAAACCGAAGCACCCGGAGGAAACCCACGCGAACATGGGGAGAACATGCAAACACAGAAATGCCAACTGACCCAGCCGAGGCTCGAACCAGTGACCTTCTTCCTGTGAGACGACAGCCCTTCCCACTGCGCCTCCACTGCGAGGCATCATTTTTATGTTATTTTTATTTAGCTTTATTGAACTAGTAACACTTTTATTGAATTGTATTTATTTATTTTTAATATAATATTGACTATAATATTAAACTATTCACTACACACTATGTAACAGCCAGAACTTGGACTAAAATTCCTTCAAAGCCCATGTTTCCCACCCTTTTTAAAATATTTGTTTTCCACATAATACATATGTCTTTATGTTTAACGGTGGGGTTCTTTGGCCAACAATGCCATCAAAGGCCTGAAATTTACATTTTACACCTTGATCTCTGTCTAGCTGCTGAAATCAGTTGGAGTCATGTGACCAGATCTACATGCTGTGCACAGGAAAGGCAAGTCTATCTGGAAACATTCTTGGAGGTCATTAGTTAACTTCTGACAAGTACTTAACAAATAGTAATGTAAAAATAGAAAATGCATAAATACCAATGTAAAATTTATCTTGCTTATAAGATTTATAAGTTAACATAATAGCTATAAAGCATGCAAAGAGCTGTTACCCGTCTATCTGGCTCCACAATGATCGCGCTGTCATGTTCTTCAGTGACCAGAACACATGAGGTGAATGAGGATTTGATCATGTTTATGACCAGGTCATTGGAAAGGATGTCCAGCTTTTTAACCTGGTCACCCGTCACATTGGTACTTCCAGCAATGCCATACCTGCCAGCAGTCATGAGATTAATCATATAATACTGTTGTATAAGCAATATCAAACTTATAGTGCAACTGTTTACATAAAAAACTTGTAATTTAACAATTTCATTTATAAAAGACCTAAAAGTACATTTTATTTCTTAGTTCTTTTCCTAATACTAATGTCACTGAAAAAATGGCGTACCCAATGTAAAGAAACTGTTACTGAGAATGCATATGATGCATTGTGCCATTATTCCATTTGATCAATTTACTTTATATTTCACTTTGCAATTTTCTTTATACAGTTTGCATAGCATCATGGGACCATCTGAAACTTACAAATGACAAACAATTTCCCATACATTATGCATTAAACTTTTTTTGTGCTGACATTTTAGAATATCATTAAAGACCAGATAACATATTATATTAAGGCTGTTAAAACATTGAACTTTCTTACTTTCAGAGATGTATGTCGGAACAATAAACAAGTATAGAGAAGGTAATGCATCCAGATATTTTTATATTACCATCATAATAAACACAGTAACAGAAACCTTTTACCAAAGAAAAACAATGCTTTTATTCGTTGTTTATTTATTATTTTAATAACTATAAAAATAAGATGACAATACATGCAAATATGCTTTTTAATTCAATAAAGATCATTTATGAGGTAAAATACATTGTTTTGAAGGATGTGATGGCATTACGATATGTTGCTTTAACGTTTAATTATTTGTTTCTACTTCATTTAAACGATAAAAGATTTTACTTCATGTTTTATGTCAGTTTAATGTCAATAAAGATCATTTATGAGGTAAAATACACTGTTTCGAAGGATGTCATGATATCACGATTTGTTATTTTAACTTTTAATTAGTAGTTTCAACTTTATTTGAATTAAGAAGATTTTACTTTATGTTTTATGTCAGTTTAATGTGATATAAACTGAAATTTAAAGTAAATTTTAACACTTTATTCTCAAATACTCGCATAATGCAAAAAGTGTTCCTAATGTAACTTTTTTTTAGAACTTAATGTAGACCCCATTCAAACGTGTTCATAAGAAACACCAAAGTCCCTTTCAAAGTCTTGGGAAATACTTACAGATGCGCGATGCCTGCTTTCCTGACCGCGCTGGATATGGCTTTGACAGCCGTGCACATCGCGTTCAGAAGTGTTGTCAGCTCGCCTGTGCCTTTAGCTTTTCTGCCCTCTTCAAGCAGAAATCTGGTCAAAGTCACAACATTAGTGTCGAAGGAACCCCGGTCTGACATGATTACAGGCTGTTGAAAAAAAATCTCGCTGTTGTATCAATAAAATGTGTGATTCATGCAAAACTTTCTCTCGCGAAACAAAATATAGGAAGGCGGAAATGTTGGTGGAAAGGGGAGTACGGAGAGCTAAACCAATGAGAGCCGCAGAGGTGTGACTGACTAACTGATGCGTGCAAGTTTCAAAACAATGTTGCATTGTGGAGGCGGGGGTGTGGATGAAAGACCCCTCATGCCTGATCTCTGCTGTGTCATCATGATCATGAACTGGCCCAGAGAGAGCTCAGATTACGTGGCTATTCAGCGTGTGGAAATGTTTGAGTGTTTTTAGTGTTTAGTTTAGTTTTTTCTGTTAGCAGTTAAACATCTGTAGGGTGTTTCTCATCAAAAAGTTTGAGTTCTGAATAATCTCCACACAGAGTATGGATGCACACTGTCTTGCTGGTTGGTTTGTGGCTTCCTGTCACTGGTCAGGCTGTTTTTAGAGAGGCTTAAGGCACTTTCTGACCTGTTTTCTTCAGTTGTTTTGTTCTTCTGGCAAGCTTAATATAGATGTAACGCAGAGTAATTCGCCTCACGCGCCAAACACAAGCTATTCAACAGTTACTGACACATGCTTCACATATAATTAGGTAGAGCAATTTAATAATATTTGTGTGTGTGTGTTCAGGATTTTGTGTATTCTGGTTCCATATTGAAATGCCTAAATTAACCACTAGAGGTCAGCCCTGATTAAGTGTTTTTTAACCTTCGAATTTGTATACAATTTTATTAATAATATTTTATTATTCATTCATTCATTCATTTTCTTTTCGACTTAGTCCCTTTATTAATCTGGGGTCGCCACAGCGGAATGAACTGCCAACTTATCCAGCATATGTTTTATGCAGCGTATGCCCTTCCAGCTGCAACCCATCACTGGGAAACATCCATACACACTCATTCACACACATACACTAAGGACAACTTAGCTTACCCAGTTCACCTATACCGCATGTCTTTGGACTGTGGGGGAAACCAGAGCACCCGGAGGAAACCCACGCAAACACAGGGAGAACATGCAAACTCCACACAGAAATGCCAACTGACCCAGCCGAGGCTCGAATCAGCAAACCTTCTAGCTGTGAGGCGATTGTGCTACCCACTGCTCCACCGTGCTGCCCTAATATTTTATTAATAATATTTTATTACAAATATACTATTACTGTTTGTAATATAAAATAGTCATAGATAGTTTTGACATCTTAATACCTGGATCTAAAATGTCCCAAGTACAAATTGTGTACCTTTTTTAAATGCTTGCATCTGTTAAAAATAATTATTTAAGAAAATAACAATAATAATATAGAATCTGTATTTAAAATTTGTTCATTCATTTATTCATTCATTTTCTTTTCAGCTTAGTCCCTTTATTATTCTGGGGTCGCCACAGCGGAATGAACCGCCAACTTATCCAGCATATGTTTTACGCAGCGAATGCCCTTCCAGCCGCAACCCATCACTGGGTCACCAATAATTTAACTTCTAATAATTAAATTGGATTAATAAAGAACAATGTTACAAAGTACAAAAGTACAAAGCTGCCACCAATCAAGAAATAGCTATGTTTTTGATAGATTTCCACTTTGCAACATGCAGGATGTTTTTTTTGTGTGTGTGAAGATTTACCAGTACTATATGACATGTTAAAAACACCTAAATTACTGCTGTTTGACTTTGAAATACCTTCCAAAGGTAGCTTATGCTATATATGCAGAGGTGTCATCACGTACAATCTCTAAAAAGTATTCTGTGAACACATCCCAGCTCAAGTCTAAACAAAAATTATATGTCAAACTTGAAATAAGAATCCAGCATGTAATTCTTTGAAGAGAAAGTTGTCATGCAAAATAGCCCAGTACAAACTATTGAAGTTCCTTGTCAATTAATTTCTTTTTTCAAATCATCTTTTTTTTTCTACAGCAATGTAGAATGTGTCAAAGCAGCAAAGCAGTCAATCATGACAGTATGTCTGTACATCCACATTAAAGGTTCCTGTCTGGTTCCTTGTTCAGCTCCATACAAAATAATTGAAAATCCTTATAACAATCAGAGAAATAATTGTATAATAAAAGTATTTATTTCTAATAATAATTAGAAATAAATACATTTATATCTAATTAACCTCCATATGATACCTCAAGGGTACATATTGCACTGAAAAAAAAGATTAATTGGATTTACAAAATTGTTTAAAGTTAAGTGGTTGCAAACAATTTATATGGGCTAAATTTAAACAAACCAATTAAGTTTGTTAAAGTTCAGCCCATAACAATTTATTAGTACAAATACCTTTTGAGAAGGTACCACCCCAGAGATAGCTCTTGAACTTTTCCAAGTGTAGAAATGTAAGAAACTGTGAGACTGTTTACATTAATGTCTTGGATTACATTAAAGACTTTTAGTAAAACCAAAATAAGTTGCAGCTTGTTCATGTAGTCTATTGTTTTTCTCACTTCAGTAAAATGTAAAATTACCCACTTAAAATTGTGGTTCCCTTAAATTTT
Source organism: Danio choprae (assembly GCA_903798125.1). Lineage (NCBI taxonomy): Eukaryota > Metazoa > Chordata > Actinopteri > Cypriniformes > Danionidae > Danio > Danio choprae. The sequence goes on from CAIGQW010052710.1 coordinate 1,869,179, forward strand.
AAGTGTTAGTTACAAGTTAAATAAAATTTAAACTTAAAACAGCTTGTATTACTTTGAAATATAAGTTGAAATATTGACATTGTAATAATTTAAGTGAAAAAACGTCCTGATATTTTGATCATATAATTGTTTACAGAGAACAGATATTTTTACAGGCAATGTAAAACATTTAACTTGACATATAAACTATGTAGATCATTTGATTCAAACGTATAATAGACGGGTGACCCTGCTGCTGTAGTAAGCCTCTAGTAAGAGGAGCAGAGCACCTGCCTTTGTGTACTCAGTTATGTGTACGTCACGCTCTCACGTCAGGGAACATGTATTGTGCGCTCCGCTCGGGTCAGTGCAGCACGATCCCGCTCTTGTGCGCATGAGCGAAGAAGAGGACACTTTCACCGGGACTTTTACAAAGGCAGCGCAGGGACGGGAGAGGACAATATAAACAAACTTCTTTGGGAAAAGGTAATTCATTGTTCTTTTTTTAAGAAGCCGCTGACCGCATGTTTATAAACTAGACTTTATATCACTCACTCACTTCAGCGCGCGTGCGAAACCTGATCCTGCATCTACAGCAGGTCTGCAAACACTTGTGGCTTCCTGTGGAATATGTTACACCGATACATTTTGTTTTAGATTAGGCATAAATAAATAAAAAAATCATTTTGGCAAGGGTATTAAAACACAGGGTTTTTTTTTTTGCTGAAGGACAAACGTAATAAATGCTGTGGAGGAGTGAAGGTGATTGTTCGCGCGACTCTTGTTACTTGCCTCAAGGCAAAGATAAGAGATTACAATATAATTTTAATGGTTAACAGGGTCAAATCTTTGTGGGTAAAGAAGTTAGCTTTTCCTTCAAATGTTGTGCGTTTAGACTACTGCTTTGTGAAATTGTATTTGCACCTTTTTGATAGAAATAGTTTGAAACATTTGTGTTTGTAGCCGTGTGATCTTTCATTTTTGTGCTACTCATATGTTTGTTTTATATTATTTTGTGAGTAAAATGGAGGTTATCTGCTAAATAGTTTGAAGTTTGGTTTGAAGTTCTTATAACAAAACGTCTCGTTTTAAAGTCTTTTTTTTGTCATGTGATACAATCTAACCAAATATGTTTTTCTGTTATAAATTTAAGTACTTTAAAAATCTACAACTCACCCCAAACACTGTTAATGAATGGCTCTGACAGGATGAGTTGTGTTACACAGTCACAGATTTCAAGTGTATGTAAGTGTAAAACATTTATTTGACATAAAATGCAGCTTTAAATAAATCTTGATATGCACATCTCAGTCAGTTTAGTCAAGTATGCAAATGTAATATTTCCATATGTTTGCTCATTTCTTTTGGTCAAAATGATTGTTACAGTAGTCCACAGAGTCTGCTAATAGAAAGAAATTGCCCCGTATACATGAAGTCCAGCAAATTTAGAAATTCCTCAGATGTAGTTACAGTCCTCTGGTCAGTTAGCGGGAAGTAATTATGATGGTTTCCCTTCCTGTGAAGATTTGTGAAAGTATGAACTGATTTTCATGATAGCGTCAGTGTAAATGGCTGATATCCCAAAGCTGTTTGGTTGTGTTTTAAGTCCACATCATATAAACAAATATATGGGAATATGCTTTTATTATTTGCACTATAAAATAACTTTAAGGTATGCTGAAATATATTAGGCGTATAAAAAAGGTAACATATAATAAAAAGTAACCTGATGAGTCAGAGTCCATCATTAATAACGACTTGACAATAAATTGTGACCAAGCCTAGACAGTGAATACAAACAAGAAGAAAAAACATTTACTAAACAACATATATTGTTTTTTATTAGACAATAATGTTTTCAGCACTGCAATTTTTAGCTAATAATACAGCTTTATAAAATAAAAGTCCAGTAAAGAGTTTTTAGTGACAAAAACTGACCTTTAACTTGGCATGCTCATTCTTCCAGGTTGGCACTTGGCATCATTGCCATGTACAGTCTATGAGACTCTCACAAAGACATTATTATGCTCTAGTGAAAGGGATTTTCAGCGACCTACAATATTATTATCATCATCAGAAATGAATCCTGTTTGGCGTATCTGAAACAAGGGAGCGCTTTCCCCTTTCAAATATCACTTATTGGATGAATGCCTTAGCCCATCATTTCAACAGCAGACAATTTTTTTAAATTATTCCTTGTTGGATCCTTTTCTAGTTGCACTGCTCAAGAAGTCGGTGGCCTCTTAAACTAGAGATGGTATATTTTGTAAGGGCTAATCCAGAGGAAAATTGGCACAACCACAGGGTGTCGACTGTGTGCGGTTCTGCATCCGAGACTATGAATGGAGGAAGGCTTTGTGATGCCGAGACATCTTTTGGAGGTAGTCCCAGTTATTTAAAGAGAGAGCTGTTTCAAGATGAAAGTCTTCTAAAGCCTCTTTTCACCAATGACATAATGAAAGAGCATATTAAAGAACCCGAGATCCCTGTCTGCCTTTATGCTGGCTTTCCAGAGAGATTCTTATTGTTAAAAGCGAGGTGGCCAGAAGTTTTCTTTGAAGCCGACTGCTGTTCACGGGAGGTAATGTGGCCGTTTCAAATGAGAAGAGCTTTGAATGTGCATGCAGGATAATTGTATGTACTTCCTGTCCATGTGAATAGAGTACATGGCTGTCAATTTGAGAATCATAGGATGGTACTACACATTGTTTCCCACATTAAATATTTATCATGTTGTACTGATGTGCATTTGTTCGCAACAACCATGCATTTTCTGATGGAAAAGAAATGGCTACAATTAAAAGGGATATACCCAAAAATTATCTATCACCTTCTTGTTGTTTTAAACCAGACTGACTTACACTCTAAACAATGCTAGATTGTTGTAATCTAACATTGGGTCAAAAATGCACAAACTCAACTGTTTCGTTTAAAAGTGTGTGTGTGTGTGTGTGTGTGTGTGTGTGTGTGTGTGTGTGTGTGTGTGTGTGTTTCACAGAAAAAGACAGTTTAAAAGATAGTTCCCAGGATGGAAGTGTTCTGTACACTCTAAAAATGCTTGGGTGTGTGTATGGATGTTTCCCAGTACTGGGTTGCAGATGGAAAGGCATTCGCTGTGTAAAACATATGCTGGATGAGTTGGCAGTTCATTCCGCTGTGGCGACCCTTGATGAATAAAGGGACTAAGCCAAAGGAAAATGAATGAAAGTAACCCAATGTTGGGTCAAATATGGACTAAAAGTACATTTAATTAAAAAACATATCCCAATGTTGGGTTTGTCTATATTTGACCCTACACTGAGTTAAAACAACCTAACATTTTAAGCGTGTTTAGCTGTGTACATTCAGGCCTTTGTGGACATATGGCAGAAGCCTCCTCAATTTGCACCTCACTGAGAAAGCTTTGCAAATGGGGATCAAAGCTCAGTTCCCGGTGAAGGGAACTGTCACCTACATCTCTCTCCCTCTCAGGCTGTAAAATCCACACTGCCACTGCCGCCTGTTTATACAGAGGAAATTACTTCCACTTTGCTGCTTGGTTAGAACTGTTTGCGAATCTAATCTACCCCCCCCTTTACCATCACTCCAAGCCGTCCAAGCTTCTAGCATAGAAAACCTCTCACTATGTTGTGGATGGGTTGCCATGAACTTTCATGCTGATTTCAAGAACTGCTTCTGGTAAACTTTAGTTGTATAATATATATTGAAAAACATTTTTTGTTATTTAGTGTCATTACTTACTCCTTGTCAATATACAATATTGTTCAAAAGTTAAGTGTCACTAAGGAATCTCTCATGCTTTTTATCGATTAAACTGACATAAAAAATGTGCTATTGTGAAATATTATAATTTATTTCACTAAAATGTAAAATTTACTTCAGAAGTCAAAATAATTTTTGATCATGGCAGTTTCCAACCACCTATTTACATGCACGTTTTTGAATATTGCATAAAAATATTGAATTAAATCATTAAAATGCATATAAAATCTCAAACAATTCAGAAACGCATTTTACTAGTTTCCAACATTCTTCAGAATATCTGCTAACAGAGGAAAGAAATTTAGAACCACTTTAGTGTGAGGAAATTTGTTCATTTTTAAGGTAACTATCCCTTTAAATAAATTTGAGTAACTAATTTAAGTGCAAAAAAACAACAACTATATTAATCAACTCACTATTTTCTAGTAGTCCTTCAGAATCAGAATGGGTTTTATTTATTCATTTAGAGTAAAAGCTGCTTTCTAGCTCATCAAAATAGAGCACATTATTCTTTATAACTTCCTGATGGAAAATAAGAGTTGTTTGTGTTCAGAAAGCAAATAGCCTCCATTTCCGTGCAGAGTTTTAATCACCTGCATTTAATGCCTCATCAACTTCATGCATGTTATTTCACTTAAAGGAACAGGATGTCATTTTGAAATCAAATAAGTAATTTTTTTTCTCCATTAGATGCTGTAAGTCTGGATTTTTTTCATGGCGCACTGCTTTTTGTTCTGCTAGCCTGCGAGAGGGATGTATTTGAGGAAGAGACTTTGGTACAAGGCAATTAAAGTCAAGAGGCAGGAGGTCCAGGTCTTTTGTTGTTGTGAAATGGTCGTATCCAATCATGGACCATCACACTGTTTTGTTGGACTGTGTTCAAGACACTCATGCTAACTAGAACTCCAAAAAGACATTTTTGTTTAGGATGCTGTCTAGACGTTCATGTTTACATAGTACTTCAGAATTAATTATCTAGACAAGTCCTGTGGCAACTTCTTATTTGCCCTTATTAACTGAACGCTTGTTGTGTTGGCTTTTGGTAATTTTATGCAGTATTTCTTTGTTTTTTGAAGCTTTGGTTTCATTCTCATTTAAGTGTTGCGGAAATTGAATGAAAATACAATGAATGAACTATGACCTTGATCATTATTTGTGTGGTACAATGCAGTGAAGTATAGAAAACCTTCTTTTCTATACACATTCTCCCCACACATTCCTTTAAAATCAAGTGTTTGGTCAGTAGAGAAAGTTGGTTGTCTTTTGTTACCACCTAATTTCTGGTTGCTTAAATGTATTCGACTGCATGAGTGGTTAGTAGGGCTGTGATGATAGATCGATGCATTACGAATCAAGAAATAACTCAGAATTTTTTAGTCATTTGAACTGATTGAATTTATTGAACATGAATTTATTCTAAGGTTCTACACGGAGGCTCAGTGGTTAGCACAGATGATCGCTTACAGCAAGAAGATCGCTGGTTGGCTGGGTCAGTTGGCATTTCTGTGTGGAGTTTGCATGTTCTCCCTGTGTTGGCATGGGTTTCCTCCAGGTCCTCCGTTTTGCCCCACAGTCCAAAGACATGTTCTATAGGTGAATTGAATAAACTAAATTGGCCGTAGTGTATGTGTGTGAATGAGTGTGTTTTCCAGTATTGGGTTGCAACTGGAAGGGCATCCGCTGTGTAAAACATATGCTGGATAAGCTAGCGGTTCATTCCACTGTGGCGACCCCTGATAAATAAAGGGACTAACCTGAAGGAAAATGAATGAATGAATGAATGAATTCATTCTGAGCTTAGTTTTTTCTGACAGATGGCATCACAAACAGACATACTCGGCTTGCCTCCAATTTCTTACACATATCACTTGAACAAAAAAAGATCTCACAGCAATTGGTAACTTTTTGATTTAGTAGCTAGTTCATATGAATTTGTATGATATCCTTCATACATTTTAGCATCACCCAATGAGGGTTGAGTTTGGGGCATTTTCCTTTTTTTAATTATATGAATTTCTACAAATTAGACACTTTTCTGACAATACATAAAATAGTTATGCTTGCTTGTGTGATCAGGCTGAATAATTATGAATAAAGTTAGGAAAGGTTAAAGCAAATTACAAGAGTGTCCATAGTGAGCTATATTTACATTTATCTTATGGCATAAAAGCCTACATTTAACCCCTTACATCACAGGTGTCAAAGCCAGTTCCTGGAGGGCCGCAGCCCTGCACAGTTTAGGTCCAACCTTGTTTCAACACACTTACCTGTAGGTTTTAAACAAGACTCAATTAGTTTGATCAGGTGTGTTTAAATAGAGTTGGAGCTAAACTGTGCAGAGCTCCGGCCCTCCAGGAACTGGCTTTGACACCTGTGCCTTACATCAAACAAGCACACTTTTTTTCATGAGCATTTGAGTTGGTGTTAATTTTGTTTGTCAATGGAAATAAGGGCTAAAATGTGTGTTGCCTATGCTTTGAAGCTAACAGGAATCAGGACAGGACAGGTCTGCTGCGCCAGTAACTTGAGTTTTTTTTAAAAGTCACATTTCTAAATAAGACCAAAATGAAGGCAAAATACATTGGTGATGAATCAAACCCATGTAACACGAATTGCTTGTTTCAGCTGGCAGTCACTACATGGTTAGCCTTGTGTCACAGGCTCAGACTGCTTTGTAAAACTTGTCCTTCCCTTTGTAAACCAGAATGGGCAGATTGAATGACATCCTGCATTCTGATGCTCAGTCCAAAACACTGGATTAAGAGGAACACCTGGTCATTTGACGGTCCTTCTATTTAGCTAGAAGCATTCCAGTAAAATGGAGAAACAAAGGATCAGGTTTACTTCATCTCAGTGAGCTCTCAGCAGTTTAGGGTCATTGTCCTGTGACGCTGTGGCTGCCTAAAACAGTGACTTTATTGTAGTCTGTTTTAGAGTTTGGAATTGATTTTATTTGAGATGGAGATACACAATAAATATCCATCCAACTGCTCATGGGTGAATATGAATGTTCCCTTTATCAATACAACAACACAGTATTGTCAGTTTTTCATCTTCATTGTTTCCCATGCATCTTTAATTTACCCCAAAATGTTGTCATTTTCATTGCCTAATGTCAGAACTTTTAAACCTTTTAGTGGTCATTGTGTTGAGTGAAGTTTATTTTTTTGTCTGCTGGCTGTATTTATTGTATTTGAAAACAATGCTGTTGTAAACAACACCTGAAAATGAGACTCTACGAAAACGATTATGTCATCGGTGTGCATGAACTTGGGAAATATAGTTATCCTGGAGTACATAGTAGTGTTGTTGTTGCTCTAGAGTTTCCCACAGCTTCATCAACAAAGTGTGGATTTTCTTCACACTGCAATCAAAAGGATAGACACATCTTACACACACAGCAAATTCTACATACACAGCAGTACCAGGCAGCCGATGACACCATTGTCGCTTGTCTACAAGGTGACCGAACCAAATACTGGCCTAGCATAATGGTGTTTTGGACATGGATCGTTTTAAAAAGTTGTCACAAAACTTCAACCTTTTTAAAAATGCAAGTGCTGATTTCCATTTTGGGCTACATCGTTGTCATTTAAATGTAGCCTGAGTGATGCTTTTTTAGGAACCTCTGCTGGAATTAAGGCTTCTAAGGAGTTATGTTCACTTCATTTTAAAGATCTGGCTGACCACCAGATCTTTAATGAAGAGAATGAAGAGACATCATGTTCTCTTCATTTTAAAGGTCTGGCAGAGTAGCGGTCTGTCTTCAGCTTTTAATCCAAAAATTGCACCAGGATGCTATGACTGAAAGCAACAGATGACAAAAAGTGGCCCTTATTGTTTAATATATGCATGCAAGTAGTTGATGACATCGACATCTGTGTGTAAAACTGATATTAGCATCACACAGTTGTTCAGATATTATCAAAGAGATCTTAAAAGTTGTAAAATGATCAAATGAATGTAGCAATGTGAAGATCATCACTAGGTGACGAGGGAAAGTGAGCAAAGATGCAGCTGGGATTAATGTGTGCAGAGGAAAAACTCCTACACTCACAATGTGGCAGTTGCTTGACAGAGGTCTTTTTGTTCTTTTTGACGTATGACATACCCATATTTGCAAGTGACATTTTTGTAAATATCATGATTAACTCTTCCAATGACATAGGTCCAGTACATTTCAGTCTCCTACATTCAGTATGCAAGAAGTTGTCATCTGTCTGTCCAAGTAATATACTGCATATAACATATTTGTACGTGTTGCTTGATGAGCCCTGCTCGTGCACAGCAAAAAGACGAGTGTTGAATTAACTCTCACAGAGTTGATTTCAACACTTTTTATGAGTTTATATAGCTCCACACTTTCTGGAGTTAAATTAACATTATACAAATACATAAAAATATAACACTAAAGGTAGAGTTGTTTTTTTGACTCCCAAAAAGTGTTAAAACAACTGTTATACATATATCATAATTAAATAAATATTATAGCTTAAAATGTACTTAACGCCAAAAACTACACCATGCTGTTAACGATTTCTCTCAGAGACAGACTAACTTGAAATGTGTGGGGGGCTGAGTGTTTGGGCGGAGTATCATTATAACTCCTCGTAGGAGTTAAAGCAACTCTGATAATCAACTCTTTTAAATTACTCCAACACTCGACACGATTCTACATTATATGTGTTAAAATTACATTTTGAGAGTTGAAATTAACTCAAAAAGATTTAACATCGAAATTTCAACTCCCCAGTTTTTGCTGTGCGGCTGTTTTAATGTTGCTGATATGTACAGTAGAAACAAAGACTTGTTAATTGGCCATAGATGTTTTATCTATGGATTACAATCTCTCACTGCATGACTGATTTAAGTGAGCAAAATATAATGTCTCTAAATTTCAGCTCTCAGTGGAATGCATGGGTAGCGTTGATAAATACTGAGCTGGTTTTGGGCAGGAACAGGCAGGTCTTAGGAACGCTGGTCTTTAATGAAGAAAAGTAAATGCTAAATAGTCCTGGTTTGTGTTATTTTTGTGAAAGGTTCAATTGAGTGCCAAGCATGTGTGGAAATCTGCATCGCTTAAGATGTTTATTTAGACACTTTTTCACTAGTCATGCTGGTATCTTGTAGTTGTCTACTATGGACAGACATCCAATCAGCAGTTGGATGACATGGATACTGGAAGCCAAAAAACAAAAGCTTTTAGGTCAAGGTTTGGCTGGTTAGCATGACCTAGTTAGCCGTTACTGGTACATTTAGCTACATTGGCTGTGAAAATAATTGTCTTCACTGTCATGACCTTTGAAATATAATTTTATATTCTGACAATGTACAAATACTTGGTGATCTATTTATTTAGTTTCTAATAGCAGTTCTGGATGCAGTGATGGCATAAATCATATTGCATAAGATGAGCAACTGCTACTGAGTGAGATCTGCAACTTTTAGTTGTGAGTTTTCTAAGGTATTATTGACATTCTTGATTGTAAGTAGCAAATGAGCCTTTATTTAGGCAGTGTGTATATGTAAACTAATGTAGTTAACCTCCCACATTTGACTGTCTCTGTTGTTGCAAACTGACAGAGAGCTTGGTTGGCTGACCACTGATCTCAGATTTCAGATGAAGGTGTCTACCTCTGCCTGCCCGACTGCTTGAGTTACCCATCAATGTCAGCGAGATCCACCTCTGCATACACACTACCTTTGGGTGTCCTTTGGTTACATTCTGCCAGGCTTGTCTGAAAGGAATGAAACAGTTTTAAGAAAGGGTGATACTGAGGGTTAATCTGGAATATTCAAGAACTAGATTCATGTATAAATAATTGGTTTTCCAAATTTTTTCCTTACAAAACCTTTCATTATTAAAGATACATACAGTAGTTTTTCAGTCCGCATTAGCATTGCTGTATTAATATACAAGTGATGGAAATTTCTAATTAAAATTTTTTAAATTAAAATGTTTGTGCGCTCACATGAGGTGGTTGTAGACTTGTGTGATATTAGGAGATGGAAATGCATTTGCAGGATAAACTCTGACATAGCGAACATTACACCCATGTGAATAATTATGTTTTCACTGATGGTGCCTTGTTTACTGTTGATTACTAGCTTATCAATACTACATTCAGGCACTCTACAACTTGATAGAAATGCACTTAATTCACGTTTAGGATTTTTTTATTTATTTGAGGATTTATTTATTTATTTATTTTTTATATATTTTTATTTATATGCACCGATTGCACCGACTATTCGAATTATCTCTTAGGGAAAACTATATGTAGTAACTGCAATATTTTTCGTAATTTAAAATGATTCTGTAGAGACTTTTTTTTTTTTCCATTATGAATTTTTAATTTTACTTTTAATTTTTTAATTTTACCCGCTGGTGCCCTACCCACACCTGCAGCTTACACGATGGATGTCAGCTTCTCCAGCCCGGCGACTAGACTGCAGCTCCACATAGAAAGTTTGGCCAGAGGAAATGACCATGCCTAACATAGCCTGCTTTCTGTCGAGGTTTTTTTTTTCCCTTCACTTCGTCAATTGGTGAAGTTTTTTTCCTCCACTGTTGCCACTGGCCTGCTTGGATTTGTGGAGCTGCGCTTCGGTGGATTTGCTCTTCAGTGTTTGAACTTTCACCAGTGGAACTTAAGCCACACTGAACTGAACTAAACTGAACTGAACTAAACTCAAAAATGTGGACTTTAATTGAACTTGTTAAGCTGCTTTGACACAATCTACATTGTAAAAAGCGCTATATAAATAAACTTGAATTGAATTGAACTTGAATCTAAGATGCAAATGTACTTGAATTGTAGTGTAATTAAGTAATGAAAGTAAAAAAGTACTTTTTGAAGAAGTAATAAGTGCATTAGAAACTTAAATGTCATGCCATGGACACTCAAACTGAGAGGAACTTGCGTTTTAGACACATTTTGAAGCCGTTTGTAAATTTAGGGAAATCACTCACTGCAGACTCTTTAAAGGGACCATTTGAATCAGCGATTTGTCAACTTGAGAACAGATAAAGTCAGATTATTCCCTTTAATTAAATGTAGTGGAAATTAAAACTTTCCAAAAATAAGCAAATAAAAAAAAAAATAAAGCACATTGTTCATCATTGGTGTTGATAATGGAAAGTCGATGTTTTCTTCTGTTCTGTTTTTTATTATTATTATTGTTTTAGCCAACCTCTGTTAATATAACAGTCTCTCTTTTCCACAATTGTGGGGCTTGGAGGTACTTGCTAGGTTTAAATTGGCCTCTGCTTCCTTTTTTAAGCTATGCTTTCTGTTTGCAGCTGTTAGCTACTTTCCTTTCTTCAAAAATAACCCCCATAACTTTGTAATATCCAACTAACAAAGTTTTTTCCAAACTAACTTTAGCATGGGACAAGTTCCTCACCAAAACATTTAGTCTTCTTTTACTTGCAATCGTGTTCTGAGTGTTGTTTTTACTCCAGGAGACTTCCTGGAAATGCTTGTTGTTAATTGCTAAGCATTTAGCAAATGGCTTGATTTCTCTGTGATCCTGTCATAATGTGTAGACCTGCAGCCACAGGCTTTCTACTTTAATTGAGCTCTTTATGTTCAGACATGTGCTAACAACTTTTGCTTCTGTTGATAACACATGTAAAAATATTCTGAGGTGAAGAACAGGCTGCTTTACTTATCTCCAGTGCTAACAGCATGATAACCTAATCTGAAATGTATGCTTCTTTTGGGAGTTTGTTTTTGTCTCCCCAAATCTACACACTCTTTAAATCAAACTGAATTCTGCTCAATCATGTTTCTGCTTAATGTTAATCTGATTAAACCAGATTGTGTGTGTCTGTGTGTGATTCAGTGCAGAGCTGAAGCACAACCTGCTTCATAATAGTCCTCTCAGGTTTCTGTTTTCACTAATAGTGGCAGGTTCACCTAGGTAACCAAATTTCCATCTGGATTCAACCTTCTAATGTGTCTTTTCATCCACCCTTCATGCTTCTGAGAGAAATCAAACAAGTTCATGTTTACTGACTGAAAAATCACAACAGAGTTTTGTGCATTTGCTTGAGTGACACGGCAGGATTTCACCACCTGCTTTGTTTATTGAAATGAGCAGGCCACCTGCACGCCAGCACAACCTTTTTTAGCTGATTGATTGATTGAGTAGATACGTTTTCGTATGGTGCACAATGTGTTGAATTTTCAATGGGACACAGTTTTCAGATAGATAATCAGATACTTTTTACTCTGATACGTTTATTGTGGAGATATTTAGTCCAAACGACCATTTCTTAGTTTTCAATTGAGTAGTTTAAAATTTAAAAGAACTCCACCCCCAAGTAAACATCCCTGATAAAATGTCTAATTACTGTAAATTAGAAAAGTATTTAAAAAACTGAAGTGAAATCCAATTGGTTCTCAAACCTCAAGTAATTTTTCATGTGTTTTATTTCAAAACTTTGGTCTAGTTTTGTCTATAAAACTCTCTGTCTCTGTCTGTCTTTCTCTGTGCTTCTCTTCTCTTCTCTTCCCTTTAATTCTCTTCTCTTCTCCAGTGCTAATTTCAGAATGTTATTTTAAATCTGGTAATAAAGGCTTTTTGTATTAAAAAAAAAGGCATCTGTAGTAATTTCATGGTAAAAAAAAGATCATTATAGTATTTAATTTGATCAAATCATTTGATATCTTTATTTGCTTGCCAGTGTTATTGTATGTTTTGTTTCTTTGATATAATGATCACAAGCCAATCAGCCAAGGCAATTCAGCATTCAGGTCTCTCCTATTTTAACTTGACAGAAGTTAAAGAATTAGAAGATCAGTCAGAAAATACTAACCATATTTTTATTTTTATTTTTTAAAACACGAACATTACTTTTTAAATTGTTAGCTCATTGATATTGTCTGTCTTATACAGTGTCAGATGCTGTATTATATTATGCGAGAGACTGTAAAAGCAAACTATACAATACACAAGACATGTAACTCAAATAGACTGAGGATTGTCCACAGTAGAAGATGACGATTTCTGCCATTTCATTGATGTGATCACTCTGGTGTCAGCAAGCATGCTGGAGGTCTCAGTGAATCCTGCCTCAAACGCATGAGAAATATATTACATAAAGCTTGAAATCTCGAGTTTTAAATGAACCAACTTCACTTGAAAGCAAATGTTCTCTGGTTTTGTTAACTGTTTGTAACTAACACAAGATACAGTCTTTCCCATCTGACCTAATTGTAAACAAAGAGATCGCTGTCATTTTGGGAGGAGATTGTCGCCAGGAATAAGTTGAAAATTACCTCAGAGGAACAATGCGAATGGATGCAGCATTGTTCAGAGAATTATATTATGTAACATGTAGGTTGTTGATTCTTATGGTAGTTACATATTTTGATTGACAAGATGACATCTGATTGTGTCCTCTAATGAGAAGGGTATAAACCAGGTGTGCTCGGCCCTGGAGGACTGGTGTCCTGCATAGTTTAGCTCCAACGTCCTTCAACACCTGCCTAAAAGTTTCTAGTATACCTAGAAAAAGGTTGATTAGCAGGTTAAGGTGTTTTTCATTATGATTGGAACTAAATTCTGCAGGAGACCGGCCCTCCAGGACCGAGTTTAAGCACCCCTGGTGTAAACGGTGGTCAGAGCCAGCTCCAATTGGCTGGGACTTGATCTCCAAGTGGGCTGTACAAACCTCCTGGAGTTTTCGTTTATTTAATGTTTTGTATGTGACACGGAGTCCAACCTAATGTGTTTTATTGATGTCTACTACACCTACATCAAACCTAAACCCAGCCTATATGCACCGCAAGTCCCTCCCACTTGGAGGTCTCCAGGCTGCAGCGATACCTGCTTGACAGGAATCGCTTTAAGTAGGTTGGTCTCATAAACGCGTTACATTCGGATGTGCATGCACGTTTGTTTAGAAACAAAAAATTAAGGGGTAGTTGTTGTTAAATTTGTGATTCCAAATATTAAATTTAATCGTAAGCTTGGCAAACAGTTTTGGAGAATTTGATGCTTCCCTGTTCAAAGTGATATGAGCTGCGCTTCAAAGATGGCCACAGACTGAAATGACTTGCCTTAAAGGGACTTTGATAAAAGTCTTCCAGGGATCTTGTGGTGTGATGACTTGATTAAAAATTCCTTGATCTCAGGACTTGGCATACAGTGGAGCTGTACAGTGACAGGTCTCTCCTTCAGAGGAAGATTAATACTATCTTGATCTGGCAAAGCCTCTAAGCAACAGAGAGCTGGTCGCATTTAAAGGAATGCACTAGCTTTGAATGCATAATTTTTTTTAAAGTATTTGTTTCTTGTAGCTAGTTCAGTTCTCTTCTTCCCTGCAAATCTCCATCTTTTTTAATTTATTTTTATAAATCTGATATTTAATAATCCATCTTAAACCTCAATAAAACCTCAATAAACCATCATAATTTAAGAATTTTGCATCTTTATTTGTTTCTAAATGCTCTTTATTGCCCTGTTTACTAATTCCAGATTACGTGCAGTTCCATTATACCGCAGCTCTAAAGCCCAAACATGACGTGCTTGTGTGACTACGTGACAGAACCCCTGTTGAGGGCTCTATTTACAATCTCCTCCGCTAGAGGAGGGTCCCTGGAGTCAGCTATGTGGTCGATAGACAATGCTTCTACTAATTTGATTAGTGCTCATTGATTCGTTAAGCCATGCTTGCAATTACTGAGCTCATTCCCAGGCATTCCTCTGGTGTCAAGGTCATGAGCCGAGCGCGGTTCTGGAGGATCTGTCCTCTCAGGGTGGCATGTTTGAGCAACTTGGATACCATAAAGAGCATCTGATCTCTTTCACACTGCCCTCTCTGCACACCATATCAACACTTATTGGAAGAACTTTGTGTAATCAGGGAGGACTCTATGAGATACAAAAGAGTAATGATGCTGAAAGTCTGATAATTTTTTGACATTTCCAGACATTTTCACAGGCCAAATCCAGCCATGCCAATAGGAATCACATCATAAGGTAAAAAAAAAGTTTCTAGATTTTGCTTGTGTTAAAGCTGCTCACTCAAATTTGCTGACAGAAAGATGCTTGATTTGATCATGACTTCTGTCTGTACATAACCAGACTTTGCTTGCAAAAGTTTACTAATGTTTGCAAAAATGCATAGTTAAATTTAGTTTTTTTCCCCCCTCTTCTTCTGTTGGACACAGAAATAGATGTTAAAGTACATAATTAGATTTATTTTGATTAATTTGAGGTAAAAAAAAATCAGCTTAAGTCAGTCAACAACTGTAAGACCTTGTGCTTATTTATAAAGCCTGCTGCTTAATTAGGAATGAATGCATATATGAATGTTAGACGAGAAAAATATTGATCATAGGACCAGTACAAATGGAGCATTTGATGAAATTTAAATAATGCATGATATATAAAGATTTTGTGTATACTTTGTGTATTCTGGAGACATTACAGGAGCACAGATTTATTTCCTCCCAACAAGTTAAAATAGTTTTTAATAATATATAATAATATTTTTGAAGTTTAATTTAATTTAAATTTAATGACTACTTAAAAATATTTACTTTGTTCCATTTTTAATTTTAAATGGGTAGATCGTTTTTCAGATAACATAAAACAAATAATCTCTTGATAAGTGTCAAGTAATACTTTCACTGAAACTAAATTTGAAAGTAAATTGACAGTACTGACAAAAATGTTTTCAAGCGAAATGCACATTTTTTTACTTTAAAAATCTTCCAAATGTAATTCTTTTTTTTTTACAATATAAAATTAGTTGTACTATTTAGTATTTATTTAAATGGTAGATATTTACAATTCAAGATGTACAGCAATATTGTCTGCATCCAAGTTTGTAAGAGTTTCACCAAGATCTGATTCACATGGATTCTTATAATTTGAGGGCTCATCTTCTCATATTGTAATTTTCTCATGTGCTCCTGCAATTCTCAGAGCTCATGTAATTACAGGGACGGGTTGGATGTGGGACTCCCTCCCGCTTTGATGTGAGCGTACAGTGACCTGCCGGGTCACAATGCCACTGTCTGTTCTCCTCCAGAGCTCACTTATCACAGCTCTCAACTTCCTGCTGAGAGCAGAGCTGCGCTGATCTCTACACAATAAACTACATTATCTGCAGGAGCGCCGCTAGTATTGTCCTAACCTCATGACCCTTTGACCCATCACATTAAAAACAAAAACACAACTTTCCAAGATGGGGGGAAAAGGTCCCTAAGAGAGCAAATGCTGTAGCTCAGTGTTTTTCTATCAGTGAGCCATGACGAAATTGCAGGGGGGTTGCCAGTTGTTATTACTAGGTAATAGCATTGTTGATTTGTTTGTATTTGTAAAAATGTCTAGTCATAATTTAATGTATAATTAAATAACAAGGAATAAATAGTAAATTGTTACTATGCATTCACTATTTGATTTCGCCAACTGCTAATTTAAAACATTTTTAAATTAAATCAGTTGTATATTTTTAAGCATTTGTGTTCTGCATGCATAGGTTGTTTATCCAAATCTGACCAATCAGATGTGGCCTTTACTGTCTTTAATAAATACTTATGTCGGAGACGAGAGGAAAATGACAACAGTCAATAATAATCAGAATTTCCTTAGTGATTCATGGTGCTTTATAATCTGAAGTTATTTATTTTTTGTTAGATTTTATTAGCTCAGAAAAATGTACCTATTACCTGTTTATTTTTTTGTTTTTTTTTTGTTTTTTTTAGCATTTAAAAAAATCATTTTTCTTTATATTTTATGTATTCTTTATATTTTCTCTCTATATATTTTTTTTATTGTAAGAAATATCATTATCCCAACAATATTGCATATTTTCCCAGTATCGTGCAGCCCTAGTTAATATCGTTTTATCGCATAGATTTGCATACAGATACTTCCATGTTAGTTTAGTTTGTTTTCTATGTGTTTTCTTCATTAATTATGATGTGTTTGTAAATGTATTTATTCCTCATTAGCTGCTGATGTGTACATTCTTAAACATCTGAAAAGGCTAGTCATAGCTGTCAGCACTGCTCAGCTCTAATAACATGTCTGAACATCAGATACATTAAACAGGCATCATCATGTTCATGTGCAGCTTTAGCTGAAGGCGACTGTAACATTCTTATATGTCAGATATCAGTAGCAGCTGCTGTTTTGTCTCCGTTTGTTTATACATTCCTTATTTCTTGTTTTTTTTATTCTTTACGTGTCACAGGATCAGTGTACATAATTTAAGGCACTTTGTTTACATCTGGAATCAAAGGAATAGTTTAACCAAAAATTTTAATTTACAGTTAATTTACTTACCCTCAGGCCATCGAAGATGTAGTTTCTCCAATAGAACATTAAAGAAGATTTACTTACTTATGTGGTTCTTGGTGATCCTTATAATGTAATGAATTATCTCTTTAAGATGCATTTTATCTGTTTGTTCACAAGTGTACAGTTATAAATACAAGTAAGAATGGGGTCTGAAACATTTTGAGATTTCATCACTCGAAATTTGATTGTATTGCTTTTGAAGTGAAAAAACTTGTGAGGTCAAATGGATTCAAACATCTAAAAAGATACTCTACTGATTTAGTTCTTCAAATGTACGAGTGCTGTCAAAGTGTGCTGGCCAGACAGGATTTAAATGATGCTATATGAAATCCTAAATTTGGTCTAGAAGTGAACGATCAAAATAGATTCTTTTGTCGTGTCTTAGTCTGTTTATGGACTATTTTCTTAATGAAAAATCTTATAATCTTTTAAAGTGCACACTAGCAGTTTCTTTTTAAGCATTTCAGTTGATTGGAATATTATTTGTTATTGTAAACACATACAAGGTTAAATAATTGGGATCTGTTTGGTTTTTTTGGTTTTGAAAAAAGTATATGTGGTGCTTAATATTTTTGTTGAAGCTAAATTAAGTTTTTTTTTAATGGAATATTTAAAACTTAAGTACTATCTTTTGAGGAAATAAATAAATAAAGTCAATCAATTTTTAATTAACAGGTTTTTTAATTAAGTCAAAGCCCCATCTAAGTATTCATGCAGCCGCTCTTACTATTGTTCAGTTTCTCTACAGGAAGCAATTAAAATCTCTACTGCCAGATTGTGTCTACTGCATTCGTTCTAGACATGAGAGGTTTTTGCAGAGCACGCTTTAGTGCTTCGACAGTCCGACAGATACCATGGGGGATTGGGACAGGGGGGAAACTCGTGTGTGTGTGTGTGTGTGTGTGTGTGTGTGTGTGTGTGTGTGTGTATATGTGTGTAATTGTGCGTGTTGGATAGCAGTTGGTGTAAATGCGGGGGTATTCCTCGAACTGGCTGCTTCTTCCAGTGTTTAACCCAGATGGTGTCCTCCAGTTTTTCTTCCTCCTCTGTGTGGTGAGACAAATCACTTCAGTGTGGTAACAACACTATCTACATCTCTCCCACACTTGCTGCCAGTGAACCATGGAAATTAGGACAACAAATAGATATGCACTGGGCATCTCTCCTGTCATGGTTTCTGTGGGTCACAAAAAGGCTACATTTGCCCATCTACAATTAAAGGTCTCAAATCAGTTTAGTAATGAAATCAAGTTTAGAATTTAGTCACGGTATTAAATGTGGCATGCATTTGGGAAACAAATACAAATATCTAATCATCATTAAATCAAAATACATTCAATGTTTGCAAAGTAAAGAAATAAAGGCATTATTTGAGAAACTGAACAATACTAATGTAATGCTTAAAACAAGTACACATTTATGTCAGTGCAGTGTGAATATTACTTTTCTGACTGAATGAAGTTCACTTGCTAATCCCAGTGCAGATACTTCACAGAATATGAACAACCATTTTTGCTTCTCAAGTAAATGTATTTAAGTATTTTTAGAATTTTTAATTCAAAGCGCAACGTAGATTTGGGGAAATTAATTTAGAATTAACAAACATGCAATTTGATGAAATTGAAGTTCAAACTTCAAAGTGTTGCTAATACACCCCGTATTTTCTATATATTTATAATTAAATTGGTAGAACAATTTATTAATGTTTTGTACAATGATTTAATGTTTTCTCTTCAAAATAATAATTAAATGTTACCTTTCAAAAATATTAGGGCTTTAGCTTCTATTCACTTAAAAAATAGCTTTTGCTGCTTTTTTAAAATACTTATTTAAAATGAGATGAAATAACACAATTCCTAAATATATCTGAAAAATATATTCTAATAATTGAAGTCCCCATCATTTACTATATGCCAGGTCTTTTAAATTCATGTGATATCTTTGAGGAAATGGATTATTCATATCACTGGTTATTTTGCATATACATTTTAACGAAACATAAACAGAGAAAAGCATAAAAAATATAGTTCAAAATGTTTTTTGAGGGGACAACTTAATTGTTTTACCTTCCACCCACTTAAATTTGTAAAAACGATTAAGTTAACTTAATCGATTTGTGTTGCGATAACATGTAGGAATTGTGTGGAACCCAGAATTTTTTACAGTGTATTGTTTTTTTTGTTTAGTTTTGTTATTATAATATACTTATATTTTATTATTATTTTTTTTTTTTACATAGTTAAATTGTCAGAATCTTAGAATCTTCATGCATCAGTGAGCTCTCCTCGGGCCTTTCCTTCTCATAACGTTACACAGCTTATCTATTAGCAATGGGAATATTCTCATTCTGTGTGTCAGTCGACCTTAAAGAGCTTCTCTCGGCTCCTGCTGATAAGCTGATGCCATATTGGTGCACTTAGTATCAGTGTGAATGGATGAAGGAAGCCATTTAATGACTATCCATGACGTGACGTCACTTCAGAAGTCCCTCTGGACCGTCTCTACAACTGCAGACAAAAGACTACTAGAGTGACTGGCCAGAGGGAGATGCTATCGTTTCTTTGAGACTCTAATATTGGGCTTGAACAGCTGGTGCAGTCAGCGCTCAACAGATGGCTGTGCATAAACAGTGCATAAGTGATCGAAAATTAATTCAGAGGAAATATATTTAGCTGCTAATAAGCTCCTTTGTCACATTGGTTTTAGTCTGTTGTTATTATTTCTCCTTTTCAATGTAGAATAAGTATTTGGTAACACTTTAGTTTAAGTACCAATTCTAGCTATTAAGTTAACTAGTGGTTTATTTACGTGCCTATTATTAAGATATTGGCAGTTTATTTGTATTTATAAATTGCATATTCTTCATAATCTTATACTAATCCTACCCAGTAACTAAACCTAATTACTACCTTAATAACTATTAATAATCCACAAATTAGGCGTTTAAGCTAATTATTCTATGAGAATTACATAAATTAAATGACAATTTTTTAAAATGCTCATTTAAAAAGATTGAAAAAATACATTCTTGAAAATTGAGGATTTGTTTGTAGTGCAAATGAGTAAAAAGATTAAGCTAACTTAATATTTTGTTGTGTTTGAGTGACGTGAATCATTTTGTTTGCATAACTAACTGCCTAGTGGAAATGTAGAGGAAAGAAAAAAAGGCTGTCTCCTCACCGTTTACTCACAAATCAAATGGTTGATTCTAAACTTTTATGCATTTCTTTCTTCTACTGAACACGAAATAAGATATTCTGAAGAATGTTGGGTAAAAAAGCAGCCATAGACATACAAATATTATGGAAGCCAGTGGCTGGTTTTTGCAACATTCTTCAGCATATCCTTATTTGTGTTCAACAGAAGACTCAAACAGGTTTGGAACAAGTGGAGGATGAGTAAACGATGGCAGATTTTTCAGTTTTTTGAGAACTGACCTTTTAAGTAAATAGGAAGAATTCACTTATTTTGGAGATTTAAGAGTTTCAATTAAGTTTTCAAGTTGAGGTTTTACTGTGCAGAAGAGTTGCTCAGGATCGTTGGCTTAATTAACAATAACAACATTTGCTGCTTCACCGAGCAATGACTGTGCTGATGCCAGTTCTGAGATCAGTCTCCATATGTTACATATGTTTTATATGTTAAGTTTGCATGAAGTTTATTTTAGTTTTGCATTTTTAATAATACATTTTTGTACCATTTTAAAATTTTGTTAATGTCATTTAATGTTTTTGTTTTATTTTAATTTTGAGAATAAACTTATTTTAGTTTTTTTTATATATTCAGTTTCACTTTTAGGTTTAGCAATTCAGTTTAGCTGGAGTTCACAGAACATGTCTATTGTAGACCAGGGCAAAGTTTAGTCTTTGCACTATACTCGAATATAAAAAATATTATTGTAAGTACAGACACTGAATCAAAAACATATGCAATAAAAAAAATAAAAAAAAATTAAAAACTATGAAGAATTTAGACAAACTTCATATTAAAGATACTGTATATGTAGTTAAACATGCCTAGTTTACATTTTTGGCAAATAAAGAAAAGTTAGAGCATATGTTTTGTTCATATGGAAAATATGTTTTTGTAGCCTATATAATCATGCACTTGACTAATGTGTTTGTCTGTTAAAGTGCATCTATAGGTGTTTCTCTAAACACCCGCAGGTCAGTTTTTCACCACAGAATGAGTGCTTATGAATTATTTATTACCATTATTTGTTTTATTTTTTGTTTGTTTTTCATTGACTTTTGTTTAGTTTTATATTTATTGTAATTGTGTGTTGTTGTTGTTGTTGTTGTTGTTTTTTTTTTTTTTTAATAATTCTTTATTCAGTTAGCAGAAATGTGTTTTGATCAATAGTTTTAGTTTTTGTTTACTAAAATAACCTTGGTTTGAACCTCAAATTGTAGCTATTAAGATTTATTAGCTCAGCAAGAGTAAAGTAAAATTTACCAAATAAATCAAATGAAAGTGAATCTTATGTCATTGGTTCAGAAAGAATGTGCTCTGGTTTCATTTGCTTAAAATTAAGTTGAAAAATCATCATTCAAATGTGTGGAAATGTCATAATTATTTGAATTTACAGCATTCATTCATTCATTTTTTTTTTCAGCTTAGTCCCTTTATTAATCTGGGGTCGCCACAGTGGTATGAACCGCCAACTTATCCTGCATATGTTTTTACGCAGCGGATGCCCTTCCAGCTGCAACCCCTCACTGGGAAACATTCATACTCATTCATACACACACTCATTCATTCATTCACACACATACATACACTATGGACAATTTAGCTTACCCAATTCACCTATAGCGCATGTCTTTGGACTGTGGGGGAAACCGGAGCACCCGGAGGAAACCCACGCCAACACGGGGAGAACATGCAAACTCCACACAGAAATGCCAACTGGCCCAGCCGAGGCTCGAACCGGCATCCTTTTTGCTGTGAGGCAATCGTGCTACCCACTGCACCACCATGAGGCCCTGAATTTACACCAATGATTTGTTATTATTTTTAGATGTTGAGGTGTTGTGCCAGTTCACCTGTGTCTGTCATTTGCCTCTATTAGAGTGAGTTTTACAAAGCGTGTCCGAGTACCTCCCTTAAACATATTGTTGTTTCTTTTACGGTTGCTTACTCGATTGAAAGCATGGCGGATGAATGATTTCCCAAACTTTCACAGGAGATGCTCTGGCTCTTTGTTGTGCTGATTTGGGGCAGGAGAACAGCTGTGGATGTGGCTTCAGGATCGTAGGGACCCATGGCGTGGGGAGCACAGAGAAAATTGATTTTCAACGCGTCTTCGATAAAACCTGGTGGGACATTTGGTCTCCAGTCAACGGTTAATTCCTTGGGGAAAATAGAAATCGCAATGGAAAGCTCTAGATGCTGATGATATGTACATGTCAGTTTGTGCATGTTGTACCAGTCCTTTCTGAGGTAATTGCTTTTTTAATGCCTGTTAGATGCCAAGGAGGAAGGTTGCCCATTCCATGCATTTCCCAGCCTAATCCATCCCTTCATTCCCAGCCCCCCGGAACGGGCCCTTTCTCATTAGCACCATTATAGTCTAGCTAGCTCAAGTGGTTAAGCCAAACAAAACCCTTTAGCCTTTAAATGCAGCTCTAATTAGGGCTGGCAAGGTGTGTTTAGCGCTGGAATTTTTCTTGGCTCTTTGTAACTGCTGTCTAAAACATTCCTGCAGTGTCTGTCAACAAGGAACAACCCTCAACTTTGCAATCAGCTTCTTTTTTTTATTATTTGTCTTGTAAACAGTAAATCTTCTTTTGGGTTTCGTGTGTACGTGGGACATAGCATCCTTTTGAATTAATAAGTTAATTAGAATTGTTTGTCAGTGTGTAGCAGTAACGTTTAATAGATTTAAATATGCATTTACATGCATAAAATACCATAGTGCAAAATGTTTGGTTTTAACTGTAGAATACAAATATATTAAGGTGTTGAAGATATATAGTATATCATTTATATATTTTAAAGTATTTATGTTGTATTTTAAATTGTCTATTTAATGTCATTTTTAAAATAAGTATTTGATTTTAAAGCATTATTTTTAAAAGATGTATGCACACAGTGTTTAACTTGAATATATTTTAAAAGATATAAAAGTATAAATAGGCACTGTTACATATAAACTGAATAAAACGTTGATAAAACCGGAAGATGTAGATTTCTGAAACCAGAAAATAAAAACTAAAGAAACAAAATAAAAAGCATTATTACATATAAATTTGAAAAAAAAAGAAAAGAAACTATTTGTTCATTTTTCTGATAAAAGTTATATACATAAATTTAGGCAAACATGTTTAAAGACTAAAATATATCATTTATTTCTGGTTTTATGCATTTTAGTCACTACTGAAAAATGTTCATGTTTTGCACATTAATGAATTGCATTCATTTTAAAATGAATTGCAGGTATTTGATTATATTTTAACTTATTAATTGTGATTGTTCAATTTATTTACAGATTTTTTTAATATCTATTAATATATTATACAATCAAATATTATAGTATCAAATATTATATTATCAAATAATACATTATTAAAATATATAAAAATGGCAAATATTCAAATACAAATTTTCATATTAAAATACAAATGTAAAATATATAAACGCCCATTCAATTTAGATTTAGCCTGACCAACCCATATAATCCAGATAATTGCACATAATCAACTGCAAAAGAGACATCAGAGAAATCATACACAGTCAACAGTAATGTTTCTGTGGTCCCTCGAATATCCATAAAACTAAACATTTGTGTCAAAATCCCTTCCTAAGCCAATGGGAACACAACTAACAATATCCACGCTCACAAGATTAACTAGAACTTTTAGTTTTTAGTCAAGGAGCCTCTTGTGCACCGTTATCAGACACAAAGAACCAAATGACTGAAGCTTAATCCCGCTTGCTAATGTGCTGCGTGTTTGGATGTGTAAAGTGTGGTAGTGCAGGAACTCTCTGTTGTCCTGCAGGCTCTTTATCATGAGCAGAGCAGCCGCTGGGCCTCTCGGTCTGTCCGGCTCCACTGCAGAGCTAAACAAACAGCCTGTCCTCCACAAACACACGCTTCAACAGAGGAGAGGAGAGGAGAAGCAAAACTGCAGTTTGCTTCATTTCACTTGCAGTGGAAAAAAGACATCCATCTGTCATGGAAAATGTGCGGTCTGTTTTCTCTTCACACTCTGTGGAGCCTTGCTCAGTGTAGCAGTGAGTTTGATGTGCAGAGCTATATGGAGTAATCATTTCCCCTCATGCTTTTTATTATGATTTTGTATTTTTTTAGTTTCTTCATTTTGCATATTACTGCATAATACAGTCAATAACACAATAATCATGAATACACAGAAAACATTTTACATCCTGTTCCACTCATTCCCCCTTTGCAAAAACAAATGAAAGAATGAATACATAGATACATGAATAATGAAACGCATAAATAAACAAATAGTTTTAATAAAATAGTAATAATAATAATAAAAATAATAGTAATAATAAAATGAATAAATAAAAGTTAGAAATGCCTAAATTAAGTAAAATTTGTTTTGCATATTACAGTCAACAACAAATATGTAGACACAAAAAACAATGAATAAATGACCTAATGAATCAATCAACAAACAAACAAAAACATTTATAATTATTTCTCTATATAACAAAATAATAGTAAATAAAATGGTAAAAATAAGAAATAAAAGGAAACAAAAACTCTTTTCCAAGTTTGTAAAGACTTATAATATGTTACTTGTTCAGAGCTTGTTGTAGCAGGTTTCCAACATTAACATTATACCATAAGAAATTAATAAAAGTTCTCCAGAAAATTTAGTTTGACTCTCAAATTTAGTTTAGTTTCTTTGATACTTATATATTTTTTCCGCTTAAGAGCAAATACGCATTTCAGTAAATCTGACTTTGCATCATAAAAGAGGGCTGGTAGGATATATGCCCAGAATAAAAAAAGAATCTAGTGTTTATTTCTTTGATTAAATTTGTTAAATCACATCAATTCCCTCACATGATTGTTTTTTTTTTTTTTTTTACATGTTTTTGATGGATTAATTTTATTTGTTTTTGATGGGAGCAGTGAGAGTAATGGACAGACATTTTTGTCTTTCTGTTGCTGCAGTTTTGGTGTAATTGATGTTTTTATTTGTTTATGAACATTATTAGTATATGCATTTTAAATCCTTTTAATAACAATTTAAGAATTTGATATAAAATAAGAAAATCTATGTAAAATAAAAATGCATTATATTATAAATACAACAAACCCACAGATTATAGTTGTTTTTATATTGCGGCATCTGTAACTCTTTTTGTTGGAAGAATCCTGGCCTGTAGATGGCAGTGTTGTCAGGAAATTTCACTGCATTTAGATTACCACAAAAGTCTTGTAGTTTTGACAGGCTCAGTAAAACCCTGTTTAGTCTGAAGTAGGGAAGTTGATAGAGTTCACAGTGTCTGAGGGGTTCTTTTATGTCCTCCGTCTTCAGGCCGACTAAAGTGAAAGTGTTTTAACTGAACTACATTTCCACTAAAGAGAAGGGAAGTTGAATTAAAAAACGTGAATCATGATTTAATCAATGATTTTATTATTATTATTATTATTATTATTATTATTATTATTATTTAATAATAATAATTATATGCCTTATTATAATCCAAAATATCAATGTTTTTTAACATGTCGTTAATAAGCTTATTCCACTTGTAATCTTGATTTAATTAATCCTTTTAAAACGACCCTGTACCATTTATTTTATCTGTGCGTTATAGCCAGATTGTCATCATTGCTTTCCCAAACTACAAAGTATCATGAATTTGCTTCCTTGTTTTGCTGTTATTTAGAAACAAAACCATAATAAAAACGTACAGATGAGAACACTGTTCAAAAGTGTTATATTAACCCTTTAATAAGAGTGTTTTTTTTTTTGTTATATTCTTAGAGAGCGAGAGAGAGAGAGTTCTCCCTATCTCTCCCCCACCCTCTCTCTGCCTCTCTCTCTCTCTGTGTGTGTGCGTGTGCACATGTTGCATGTGTGCCTTGTAAATTTAGTCCTGGTGTTTGAGTTTTAACAGATGAAACACACTCCATAAATAGAGAAGAGCTGGAATCAGAGGTACATTCCTTAATCAGCCTCCCAAATCTGTGCTCCAGCTCATGAAGAGACATCAGCTACTTGCAAATAAATAGGTATTTATTGTTTAGTATTTTACATTTGTATGGTGTTTGCTTCAAGATTTTAGCTATTAAAAAGTCATTACTATTCATGAGTGCCTTCCGGTAAATGTTCTTTAAATGTCAAACTGTACACAACTGTGTAATATCTTGTGATTTTGAAGTCAAAATTAAAAAAGCATAATAATAATAATAATAATAATAGAAGAACAGCAACAACATCTTTAGGACCAAATCAACAAATTAGAATAATTTCTGAAGGATAATGTTATGATTATATTTAGATTTATGTTACAAGAATATAAAAATAGAAAATGCATTTTTAAATAATAATATTTCACAGTGTTATACAGATTCTTCTGTAGTTTTGATGAAATAAGTGCAGCCTTGGTGACCATTAAAATGGTGAGTTTTAAGCCTTGGCCACACCAAATCAAAGAAAGAAAAAACTGGGGACGAAAACCACCTGTGTTGTCTCCTGGTGTCGGCTGCATCTGCACCAAAAAGCTGTCTGTCAACACCAAATGTACGACTGAATCGAGAATGTATCTGAGAGGATGTATCTTTCCATACCCACAGGTGGCAGTATTTGTATTGTCATTTACTAGTGCTGCTCACATACAAATTGTAAACAAAGCAGCATTTATATATTTTCACAGTATTTCTCGCTCATTAGCTCGTAGAAATGCCTGATAATCTGACAAACCATATTGTTTACAAATATTTAAGAAATTTAGTGAAATGACTTGTGTTGTTTGCTTTGTGAGTTTCATCACTTCGATTTTTGTTCACATTGATGAAGTCTTTGAAGTCGAACAGCCAGTCAGAATTCTCTCTTTCACCGATGGTCAACAGCGATTCGAACCATTTCGTTGCATTTCTTAAATATTTTTAAACAATATTTATTGTCAGAAAAGCTGAGTCAGGACAACTCCTTCTGACATTAACTCGACAAGAGGCGTCAGTGCTGACCGTTGATGCTGTAGTGTTTATAAAACAAAATAATCTTACCAGCCCTAAACTTTGAATCAGCGGTTCATCTATAATCTTTCATTATTCAGGCTTTCCACAACAAACTATTATCTCTGTCAGCATGACATATAAAGGTCAAGTGTCTCTTTAACCTTTTTTCCACACTAAATGAGTTGGTTTGTAAATGGGGTTTTTTTCGTTTGCAGACTAATTCTGATTAATTTATTCCAAATAGTGTCCGTTTCCTACTGTTTGTTGTCTTCTTTTGAGTCATAAAGTGGTTTAGTAATTTCTGGGAGTATACAAACAGGAAGAGGCTTTGAGTGTTGTCTATATTACTGATAAGCAAACACTTAGCCTTCAGTACGAGTGAATATGGCTATATCACAGGGCACCGTTTAAGGCTAACAGACCAGACAAGAGCTTGATGATAATGGTAAAAATAGGGTCTCCAGTCCATGCAAACGGGTCGCTGGTCAAGATTATGTCACTTTCTTTTCAGAGTTTAAATGAGTCTTTATATTTAGCTGACCTAGATCAGGTTTAGGAGCATTTATTCGGATCTTCAGTTTAGACCTGCCATCTAATGCATCACACGCTTGCAGGAGTTTCAACTCACAGTTTGAGCTTTTACTTTGACTTTTCCAGCAAGTTGATGTCGAATTCTTGGAATATGCAGGAGACTTTTGATTCAGATGATCCGGGTAAAGATAACGCTCTTGATTTGTTGTCTTTTTTTTAATTATTATTTAATCTTTTCAATCCCACCAGCCACAATTTACCTATTTCTGGAAGCTCTAAAAATGTCTTTTGGCAAAAATAACTCTTTAAAATGGAAAAAATAGATAGTTTTGATTAAAATGTATCAATGTCACATGTTTCTCATTATAAAAAGCGATTAGTTGCTATACTTAAAATAAGCGAGTAAACCTGTTGCCCTAAAAGCGACAAGTTGACATTTTCTTAAAAAGTGAGTAAAACCTGTTGTAACTTGGAGATGTTAAATTGACTTAACTTCATTTTTATACTTCTGCAAATAGTTCATTTAAATAATTTGAAGGCAAGCGGTTCATTCCTATTTTTTAAAGTCAACTAATCGCTGTGTACAGTGCTCTACTGTGACCAAGCATAAAATCTAATTATATATATTTTTAAAGGAGGCATGACATTTGTGTGTTAGGAAGATTTAAGGAGATAAATGAATGTACTCAAATAATAAAAAAAAATTATTTAACAGGTTAATAAACCAAAGCAGTCCTCTTAATACGCTGTAAAGATGTACAGTAAAGATGGTTTCTTCGGGTTTCACATTGCTTGGGCTGAAAACCCAAAGAGAGAATAAAAGTGGTCTGCAGTTTCAAAGCCCCCCTGTGCCTGTCGGGATAATTATAAGCTTTGAAGCATGGGTATAGAAGAAGGGGGATTGGCATGGTTGTCGTAAGTAATGGTTGGGGGTATTTGAGCCTGGGTCAGACCTTTGACCCCCCTGCCAGAAACTAACATGATAGCACAGGTGTGTTCGGCTCCTCTCTTTTCTGCACGCCTTTAGTTCTGGCTTATTCAGAGCTCAACGCTATAATGAAATTCAGGTGGCTGCTTTCATGGTCAAGTTGCTGCTGGCAAATCCCTCGTTCCCCCTCACTTTTGTCTTCATAATGACTGTGGCTGATGGGAAGGGGGAAATGGTGTTTATGAGTTTACGTTTTTTTTCTCTTCACTCTTTTAAACATTGGTTTGAAGGATCAAAAGGGAGGTTTGTGAATTGAAGACTGTTCACCTCAGAAGGAAAACTCTGTCATCATGTATTAGCCCTCTTGTCATTTTCAAACTTGAAGTAACAGGAATACATGTCTTTAATTAATGTTGAGAGGTTGTGTCTCAAGTTTAAAGTTTCTGATGGTTCAAAACATTCATAAAAGACCAATGTAAAAAATCTATATGAAGGAAGCTTTTTAATCAAAGTCTTTTGAAGACACATGGTCACTTTATTAAAATTTACAGAATTGATTTCGTCTTTTTTTGGGGGGGATACATTTTTATTGAATTTACATATGAGAGACCATACAAAATCTTCCAAATGTCATTTACAACAGAACAAAAAATGTATTGTACTTTCCAAAAAAATTCAATTTTCTTACAAATAACAATCAAGACAGAAAAATTTACGGAAATCATGTAGAATTAAAGGACGAAACACAATGAATACAAGGTAGAGGTACATTCTGCAATACAGGTCACCCGAGATTAGGGTTCAAGTTCTGAGATTTGTCTTGTTTTAGTCTTTAATTAGTAGTGATTATGTCTCTTCAGAAGATTTTAATTAAATAGCTTGATTCTTATGGTCTGAATTTTTGTTCTCATTATCAATGTTTTGATACATCAGAATTTGTGGTCAATATTCTTCCAATGGAGGGACAGAAATCTTTCCAAAACATCTTCGTTTGTGTTATAAAAATTGCTTTGTAGGTTTAATGTGATGTGGGTAAAATAATGTTACTCCGAACCACAAAACCAGGTGAAAAAAAAGGTTATTTATTTATAAAAAAATTTTATTATTATTTTGAGATATGCTGTATATTTAATCTCTTATAAAATATACTTAATCTTTCCATTGATGTATGGTTTGTTGGGATAGGACGGAATTTGGCAGAAATACAGCTATTTGAAAATCTAAATATTGAGAAAATAAGTCTAATGCGTAATATTTTAATTAATCATTTCAAAAATTAAGTTTTGATATAAAATGTCATCATGGAACATGATCTTTACTTATTATTCTAATGATTTTTGGCAAAGAAAAATCCATAATTTTGACTCATACAATGTATTGTTGAGTATTCCCACATAAATACCTGTACAGCTCTTGAATTGTCATTTATGGTGAACTAACCTTTTAAGCATGTTTCGGGCCTCTAATTTGGGAGTGTAGGAAGTTAGGAAGTAAGATTGTAGGTTCACTTGAGCATGTCCTCCTGTCATCTCCTTTTCTAGCTTTAGGTTGTGTCGCTTTATGAATGCCAGAAGACCCTCAATAAAATTTGTCAATGGACGCACCTGCAGCTCCACCTCAAACGACAACAGCAATATCCGAAACAGCCGTGTGACCTCTCAGATGCTCCTCTTCCCCTGAGGACAGACAGATCGTGTTTCTTTGACCTATTATCTGAAATTTTGCACGAACCACATGAGGCTCTATAGGTGGTCTTGGGGTTTAGAGTGGTTAGTTTGAAAAGCTTCTTATATATTATAAAGTGACCACAGACTTTCATGCTCCAAAATGGACAAAATAAAAATCATTCAAATAGCCTACTATACATTTCTATTTTGTATTTTAAGATATCTTAAGCCATGAGAGGTTAATATGAGAAACGAATCTTCCCCTCCACCACATACATCTGTCACTACTGTACGGTTGGGGTTAGATTAAAAGTGCTGTTTGCTCACCAAGAAAGCAGTTATGTGATTAAAAGTAAAGTAGCATTGTGAAATATTATTGCAAGTTCATTTAAAATAACTATTAGCAGCCATTACTAATGTCTTCAGTGTCACATGATCCCTTGGAACCATTGTATTAATGTTAAAAACAGTTGCCTAGTAGTTTTGTGGAGACCACAATATTTTTTTAGAAAACATGATTTTCTTTAACCACATAATTTTTTTGAAAAAGAGAAAGTTCAATAACTGAAAGTATTTTGTAAAATAATAATGCCTTTTTCAGTCAGTTAAATGCCTCTATTCTAAATAAAATTCGATTTATATATAAATATATACATTCATATATATATTTTTTTATTACTGATGCAAATTTTGGATGTGTTATGTCAAACTAATATGTAAGTCACACATTCTGCACAAAAAATCATCAAATAATGTATTTTAAATAAATACTTTGACCCCTAATATATGCTTTCGCTACACCTAAAATGTAATCCTGTAAAATGTAAAGTGCTGTAATCCTCTGCATTCCTTCAAATTTCCTTTCTGTTCAACAGGAGTAAACCATTTATTTAGAGAACAACATGCAATTATTGGGTAAAATAACCCTTTGCCGGTGGATTGTGTGCAAGGTGTGGTAGAAAAAGCAGTTGCGTTAATAACAATTGACAGGAAAAGTAGGTGTGTTTGTTCATTTTTACAAAGCAATACACCTTTCTACTCCCACTGTAGATCTGTTTTTTGTAGTGGAGTGTGCGTGTTTTGAATGCAGAGCTTTGTATGGACCTGCACTCGTTGTTCAACTGCTGCCTCTGGCTCTAGTTTTTGTGTCAGATGACTGCCTCGTCATGCTACCCTGCCCTCACTTCTGCAGATGTGCAGTACCTCCCAATAATGTACCACATTTTCTGGTGTATGAGAGATTCCTAATGTCATTTCTCTGCGTGTATCTATTTATGAAACGTTCTTTCTACGACAATAGTCGGAAATTTTGCTTTTGTTGTTTTTTTATTAAATTTAAATAATACTTTTTTTTTTTTAACCCAACTGTTGGGTTAGTCCATATTTGACTCAATGTTGGGTTACAACCAGAGTTGGCCAAGTTATTTCCAAAATGTAAAACATTATAAATTACTAGTTACTGTCACTTAAATGTAATTAGTAACATACAATATCCATACAATGTCTATATAAATGTAATGCATTACAATACTTTTATATTACTTTTAAGTTACTTATTCACCAAAAATGACCATAGAAGAACATTTTCAAGCATTAATTATAATTATTCAGAGATCTGATCATATAACAGCTTTGGTTTTAAATATCAAAATGATATAAAAGCCATAAATAATTTCAAATGTTCTTTAAAATAGTTTTTATTAGCTAAGTCTCTTTTAACAAAAAATACCATTCGCTTTAATGAGACCGAAAAGAAGATAATGTGTCTAGTTGTCATGGCATCCATATACATAGCACAGTACCGGATATGCATCACTAAAAGGGAAGGAAATGTGCAAGTATAAGATCATTTGTATGGATCATTCACACTTTAGCGTTAGTTCTCAAAAATGTGTACATTTTGCGAATCCAGTCCTGAAAGAAAATTGTAGAATACAGTCACAATGTCTGTGATAGGTTTATGTCTAAAAAGCGCAAACATATTTTGCTACATGAATAAATTAAATGATGACAAACAACGGATTGGAGATGCTTTTATGCCTAGCATTCTGAACTCTCCACACGCTGATTGATTATTACATTTTTTCAGTGGCAAAAGAGCACAGGCGTTGCTTAATCTATTATACTGTGTATAAATCGATCTTATCTTGCTATTGCTAGTTTTGACAGGGATTTTGCTAACAAGCTTTCTAAAATCAGGTGATGCATCAAACAGACATACTATTTTACCCGCAAATCTTTTTCTCTGGTGCGTGCAGATATATCGTGTTGGCACATTCTTAAAAACAACATTCTTTAGTACTATTTTTTTTTTTAAATGCATGTTTATAACTTGTGTACTGAGATTGTAATGAGCAATAATATTACAAAAACGTCTTAGTAATGTGTTATATTACTTCATTACAGTATATACTGTATTTTGTAATGGGTTACTCTAAACACTGGTTACAAAAATCCAGCATTTTTAGACTGTAGCTTTTCAGTCTGTGTAGTTAATGCTGCTCCATTTGAAAGCACATGAAAATACCACAATAGCATGTTGTTGTTGTTTTTTTGTTTGTTGTTTTTTTTTGCTGTGAGCCTGTTTTAGGGTTGGTGTAGACGTTAAGGAGTGACACTGTATTCAACAACCAAACTCACTAGTAGTAAAAACTGGTTTTAGCAAAAAATAATTACATCGTTCTCAATAATGTCAGAGTTGTCTCTCTCTCTTCTGCATGCACAGTACAGGAAACCACAAGGAATTAGGTATATCTCGACTGTTTTTTGTTGCCAGATATTGCTATAAAAATAACAAGCCTATAATAAACAAGCCAGAAGACTTTGAATGAGCATTGCTTATAAAAAAGACATGGCAGTAGGCATGACAAGTTCTGTTACATACACTCAAGAAACAAAACTTTAGGGGATTCACTACTGTATTAAAATGTGGTTTCTACTTCTGAAACCTGACAGTGTATGACCAATATGTCTGAAAGGCATTGCATTTGATTTTTAATCATTACATTACTGATGTGTTAACTTTCATTGAGCTAAGATTTTCTTCTCTATTTTCTTTCAACTTGTTAATGTCTAGATCTCACTGACATGATCCTACCTAGATAATGTTTTTTGTAGAACACAAGTCTGTCCTTATCTGAAGCATTATTCTAACATAAATTCACTGACATTTGGGTTGTATGTAGCATGAAGTGTTATTTGAAAACCTCTTCTATCATAATTTCAAGATAGCCATTGTAATATTCAAGTAAAGTCTTTGCCAACAGGGTGTTGAGAACAGGGAGTGACATTGAGTGAGTAAAAATGATGAAACACACCTTTGCATTTCTTTTGCGCTGTTAATAAGAATGATCTACCTGCAGTTACACGTCAGTCTGTACTGGGCAATCCCAGTTTGCTATTAACAAGCAACCTTGCTGAAGCCATTGTGCCATTAGAGGACTTAACAATGTTTGATTAGATATCGTCTCCTTCATACAAGGGTCTCTTGTTTATGGTCTAGTCTCTGATCTTTTCAACATGGACGGATGCATCTTTTCCTCTTATAGGACCTCTGACATTTGAGAAACTTGGCTAAACTTAGCTGTAATATATACACTCCACAGTGCGTAGATGTTTGGGCTTATACAGTAGGCGACTGCAAGGCTGTAGTAACACCATTCACTTTGACTACATGTTTAAGAATGACAGAGCAAGGTGGGTAACTTTTTAGATTAATGCCTAATATGCATGCATGCATCCAGCTTTTGCAGTATAATCAAGAATATGTATAATGTGTATATGTATATATGCTTTTTTTATTATTTGTTTATTTGATTATTAGTTTATTTATTCAGGAGTCTGAACTGATCCAAGTAGGGGTTTTTTGTCAATAGAGTTTGTGTTGCAAATAAATCTCTATGATAATTTTTAAAGAGCCTATAGCATTTTGTTTTAAAAATACGTTCTTATGTAAGCCATGCATTCTTTTTTTAATGGCAGCATTTTAGCATGTTTTGACAAGCTCAGAGTTGACTTTCACCCACATGTGCAAATTTTGGCCCAATTATTGTCTTCAAAATAAGCTGTTTGCGCAATGTTGAGTATGTCTTACTGCTAAGTAATTTATTGACAAACTCTCTTCTGTGATAAAGAAAAGTTCTTTGGTTTTTTCCTATTCAAACAACAACAACAACAACAAAAGAATTGACCAAACCTCAGTGATTATTTGCCTTGGATTCTGTTGAAAAAGACATTGCACAACATTTCTAAGTGAAAACCTCACTTTGGCTGTGAACTTTAGTCATGCTGTAGCTGTCTGCAAAAACTGAGGCACGTTATTGTCGTGCGTTTGTGTTTTTAGTGTGAGTCGGAGGAAATTCCACAACATGTCCTGTGTTTCGTAATACTCAAGACTGCTCCAATCATTGTTTTTACTAGTTTCCTAAGTCTGTGTTCTTCAGAGAACATGGCAGACCTCCCACTGGTGGTTCTTCCTGTCGTTCTTCTTCCACCAGGGCTTTATGAGACCCACCACCATATCTGCTGCACACATGCGTGTCTGCTGCTCTGTTGCTGCTCTGCTTCATATGCTTCATACAGTATCTTAATAATGAATCCTCAAATATGCGCATAGCTTTTCCACACAAAAATAAGCTTTTGTTTTAGCATCAGAATCAATGTTTTATCAATCTTTGTTTAGAGAGGTTAAGCTTGTTGCTTCACATTACTGATCTTTTTTTGGCCTTATTGCTTTTAAAGTTGGTCCCTCTTTAGTTCCAGTCCCAGCACATATTTAGAATGGAGTGTAGTTTCATTTCAGAGCTCTTATAAGGTGAAGGACTGTGCTCACCAATAAGGCTAGCTTTCTCCAGGCTTCCGTACATGTAATATTAAACATTAAAATAGCTCACTCTAAAATGATTGAATTTTCTGAATAATGAACGTGGATGATGTATAATAACCAGAAGCCTTATAAAACAAGTCAGTAACACTTGTTCACTTACTATGTGGTATGAAGCTATACAGTAAGTTAGTGTAAGAAAGGGGCTGCATTTTAATTCCTATGGAATGTGAAAAGGCAGGGTGTCCATGGGGTCTTAAAGTATTAAAAGTTGATGAATCAGTTTAAAGAAATTTAAGGCCCTTAAAAACGTTAAAAAGTCTTAAATGCTATTTTACAAGGTATTATCTTTTTGTATCAATATGGTAAAGTCTGCCTGAGTTTGATCTTTGAATATTGGGATGTGTAGTTTATGAAATTAATAAAATCCTGCTAGATTTGACATCACGCTGCTTTGTTTACTGCAGTATTCCTGCTTTTGTAGGCGCCACCTGCTTGATTAGCATTTTTATTCAGTTTATGAATAATGTCTTAATTGCAATTTGTAGCTATTAGTTTCTTGCCATCAGTACTTAGTAAATATACTGTAAGTTAAAATGTCTGCAATGTTACCGGTTAAAACCTAAAGTGGCAATGAGGTCTTAAAATGTATACCAAGAGTCTTTAAAAAAAAGACTAAAAAGATATTAAATTTTATTCTCTGGATCCTATATTTACCCTGGAATGACAAAAAAGGGTGAACTACAAATTTTTCTCTTGAATTTGTCAAAAGGTTATTTCTGCACGCTGACCATGTGAAGGTTAAGGTTCTGTTTGTTGTTAAATATTAAATGACCTGAATGAAAGCTCATGATTTGGCTAAATTACAAGGTCAGGCACACAAGTGCAAAATTGCAACACAGAGGTGCGTCAGTAAGCTTAGGCCTCACCTCAGATCAGATAGGAGAGCGCGATTTGTTTCACGTACTTCACATTCACTTTGTGTGTGTGTGTGTGTGTGTGTGTGTCTGTGTGTGTGTGTATGTGTATGTGCATTTTTTTGTTGTGAATCATGCATGTGCTGTTGTATCTGATATGTGTTTTGCTTGTTTTGTCCAGTTTGCAGGTTGCATGGCAAGCTGATTTGATGCATGAGGTTTGCATGAGCACATTCAGGCTCTCTGTGGAATTTGGAGCGAGTGTCTGCAGTCATGGCCCAAACCATGCACATTAACGGCAACGCCTCAGGTAACACCCCTCCCTTTTAATTGGCATGATTGTCTTATCTTCATTAATGAATCATCAGTGTGTTTATGCTTTACAGTTCAGGTGAAACTGAAGTGTGTAATTTTTGCACCATTAAAGTCACAAAATGGAATTGCAAAATAATAATTGTTGTAAAACAGGATTCCTCTCCTGCCTTTCAAACAGTCCCACCCCAAAAGTCCTAACTACATGCGATGCAGCACTGCAACACACAATAAACAGTAGCTTTTTCATGTTAAAACAAGTTTTTTTCCTAACTGTCTGCAAAATCTCTATGTTAGAAGCCATTTCCGCAACATTGTGGCAAAACAGCAGCATATACTACTATGGCAATTATGACCTCAGGAACAGATTATGTGTTTTATTCAGTGTTAACTGCTACAAATGTGAATACCATTATATGTGACATTTATAGCCATACTCAAGCAGCAGAAAGTTTACCCCAGATCTTGAAGATAAAATAACTAGCAAACGGTTTTGAAATATAATAAGATCTGTGACTCCAAAGCTCATGACCATAGGTGAGAGTAGGAATGTAGATTGACCGGTAAATTGAGAGCTTTGCCTTTCGGCTCAACTCCTTCCTTACCACAACAGACCGGTACATCAACTGCATTACTGCTGCCGCTGCACCAATCCGCCTTTCAATCTCACGTTCCATCCTTCCCTCACTCATGAACAAAACCCCAAGATACTTGAACTCCTCCACCTGGGGAAAGGATTTTTTCTCCAACCTGGAGATGGCCTCGGACTTGGAGGTGCTGATTCTCATCCCAGCCGTGTCACACTGGCAGCAAACCACCCCAGTGCATGCTGAAGGTCCATGTTTGATGAAGCCAACAGAACAACATCGTCTGCGAATAACAGTGATGAGATCCTATGGTCCCCGAACCGAACCCCCTCCAGCCCAAAATGGGAATCACCGCCCCAGTTGTTACTTCTGCAACTGCCCGGGCTACAGCACGCTTTGCCTGTCGGTACCCATCAGCTGCCTCTGGAGTCCTGCAAGCCAACCAAGCCCTGTAGGACTCCTTCTTCAGCTTAACAGCATCCCTTACTTCCAGTGTCCACCACCGGGTTTGTGGATTGCCGCTGCGACGGGCACCACAGCTCCTCATGGCCGCATCAACAGTGGAGTCGGAGAACATAGACCACTTGGTCTCAATGTCCCCAACCTCTCTCGGGATCTGGTCAAAGCTTTTTTTTAGAGGTGAAAGTTGAAAATCCCTCTGACTTGAGGTTCAACTAGACGTTCCCAGAGGACACTCACAATACGTTTGGGCCTGCCAGGTCTGTCCAGCTTTCCCCCCTGCCAGCGGATCCAACTCACCACCAGGTGGTGATCAGTTGACAGCTCTGCCCCTCTCTTTACCCGAATGTCCAAGACATATGGTCGGAGATCAGATCATACAACCACAAAGTCAATCATTGACCTCTGCCCTAGTGTGTCCTGGTGCCATGTGCACTGATGGACACCCTTATGCTCGAACATGGTGTTTGTCATGGACAAACTGTGATTAGCACAGAAGCCCAATAACAGGAAACCACTCGGATTCAGATTAGGGAGGCCGTTCCTCCCAATCACGCCTCTCCAGGTATCACTGTCATTAACCACGTGGGCTTTGAAGCCCCCCAGTAGAACAATGGAGTCCTCAGTCTGACAACCTCGCAAGGACTCCAAGAAGGCCGGGTACTCTGCACTGGTGTTTGGCCCGTAGGCATAAACCACAGTGAGAGACCTATTCCTGACCCGAAGGCGTAGTGAGGCGACCCTCTCGTTCACTGGGGAAAACTCCAACACATGTCGGCTAAGTTGGGGAGCTATAAGCAAGCCCACACCAGCCCGCCGCCTCTCACTGTGAGCAACTCCAGAGTAGAAGAAAGTCCAGCCCAAGAAGTTGTAATACCTCATAATACCTCATTCCCACTGAGCAGTATGGTTCGGTACAATACCTGTCTCCCTGAGGCTTGTGTTTCCACTGCCAACTCACTTGGTAGGTGTAGTGTATGACAGAAAGTTGAGATCGAAGTCATTCTTGCTCAAAGAATAAAGCCATACGTGCAGTTCCCATATTGCATCTTTTGCGCACATAAATTAATTATTTAAAATGTAGATGTGCAGCAAGCATACACAAACAAAAAGAGGAAGCAGTGCCTCTCGTGTTTTAAAAAAAATTGTATTTGAAGTGATTAAGTGCAGATGTCAGTTGTCATGGATTAGCTGCGCTGTTACTCTGAGGTAGTTTTGGTTGCTTACTGATGAAATGAAAATGGCAATGAAAGTGCCTTCTGCAAACTGATGTTTTTTTCTGATGCTTTTTCAGTGTTATACAGTTCATGTATTTTTGTAACAATAGTTCAGTTTATTAGTTGTTTATTTGTTGACAGGCTTGCGCTGCTCCACTCATCCAGTGCTTTGACATACATGACTGGCTAATGCTGTCTTGGCACTAGCTTCTTTGCTAACACCTGCAAAAATATGTTTGGCTAGAGGATGGCACTTCAAACTTGTTGTGCTTTGGTGTAAGGACCTTTCATCACTGCAATAAGTGCACACAATGTTGGTTTAATCCAAACCTCTATCGGGAAGCTTATTTTAATGAAACTTGCCATTCAGCGCTCATGTGATATTGATTTTTACATATGAGCGGACGCACCAATTGGATTTTTTTTGGCTCAGGACTTCGTCTCATTCACTTCCATTGATTTTTAGATGTTAAAACAGCTTGTTATCCTGTTTGATGTTCCAAACTGATATTTTCTAATATCACTACAACTTTTTTATGTGTAGTCATCAACACACTTGTGGATAGACCAAGTAGTTTGATTGTTTTCTTCCGTTTGTTATTTCTAGTTGGAAGTTAACAATCGTAAACAAACTAAAACAAAACAAACTAAAACAAAAACGCTAAAATGAGCGTACTTCCGCATTGCAGAATAAGGTCAATAGTTGCGATGATAGCAATTTGTTTGTCAAACTTTATCAAATGAATAATTTGCGTTAATGAAATCATATTAATCACATCCATTAATGTTGACTGACCTAATGTAAAAATGCACATGCTTTTGATTATTTGTGTTTTATTTGTCAGTTTTCCATGTGAATTTCATATTGAAAATGTTTAAAATATTTAAAGTGATAAAAACTTGAGGACACAAGCCCGTGATTCTTCCACAGCTCTGCAGATCTGAAACAGGACAGAAGCGTGATATTTGCAGTGTGCTGTGAAATATTGCATGTCAGCCATGCCAAGATCTCAACACTCAACCACAACATCAACACATTCCACTGCACATTCCTCCTGCCAATAATGCGAAGGAGCAACAACACAAGTAATAAGAAGAACTATCATGTCAGTCACTTTATATCGAGTTACACAATGGACATGAATGGGGTTTGCTTTGGTCATGCTGGTGTTGGCAAAAGGTCAATTTGATGATACAATAAATGTCTAGCTAGCATGTTTTTGAAGTAGATTAGGGATGTCGGCTTAATGAAACTAACACCGTAAACAGATAACTTCTCTATTCATGATATTGTATCTTCTGTGGGTGTTTTGGATGTCTGTGTCACTGAACCCTCACCTTTGATGTTTGCACAATGAAATTCAGGTCAGTAAGGGCCTGAAGGAGATTTTGTGTTGTCTTGGACTCTTTCCATATGGCGGCTCCACAGTGAACTAAGGCCAGAGCACTTGGTGTTAAACAAGGCTGCCAAGCTGTGCCATTATAGAAGTCTAGAGTTTTACCTGATTAGCATGTCAAGATTGAAGGGCTAATGGACGTGCTAAATTGTTGGGCGCTAGTATTACGAGTACTTGATTACTGTTGAGTTACAATGGCCGTCTGTATACAAGCAGTCTGGTACCCCATTATCCTTTAAACATCTTTTTAGTTTCTTTGTGTATTGACTGTCTGCTATGGATAGAGACAGTGGTCAAACATTCACAGCAGACTGATGAATTGAAACATTGTCATCACTTTGATCCTGTCTGACTTTCAAAAATTTTATTATTCACATAATATTATTCTCTGACCATTCATTTATTTATTTTCTATATTTTATTTCAACTTTTCTCTGCAAGGTTTGATTTGTAAGCTAGTCAGACCTTCAAATATGACCAAGATTAGTGATATCAAGTATGTTTAAACTCATGGCAGTAGCAAATAGAGAATATTATAAAATGAAGAAGGTAAACCAAAACATGCAGCACTTATGAACACTTCTCTATGGAGATGAGATTTATATAACAAAAACAATTATGCAGAGCTTATAAGGCCGAGCTCATCTGAGTCTGTTAAAATAAATATTTAATGTATATTATGACATTACAAAAGATAAAATTTAT
>CAIGQW010052710.1:1969952-1984095 GCA_903798125.1 Danio choprae
ATATAATTTTTTTGTCTCTTCTGATTTTCAGGATAAACAGTCATAAATAAATCTAGTGATACTAAAGCTTCACGTGCTTTCTAGGTTATAATCTATTCAGACTTTTAAACAAGTTAACTTATAGATTTACTTTCAAATGTGCACTTATTGACATAATGTTAATTATTGATCCAAGATTGGCAGAAAGTGTTTACTATTCCTTATTTCACGGCTCTCTGGAAGACTTGATTCTGATTGGTCAATTCCAAAGTATGTTATTGCCAGATAGCAACCAGTAAAACAAGCTTAACTGGTTACTATGAATCATCTTGACCATTAGTGAATATATTTATTTATTTATTTAGTGACAGTAATAATAAGTAGGTTAGTGAGCCTTTTGTCCAGACATTTTTCTTGCTTTAAGCTTTACATTTACTAAGGATTTTTTTATTACAGCTCAGATCAATGTTTAGTGTATAATTGTATATGTTTTGTGGCAAATAATATAATAAGCAGGATAATGTACATGCAGCCAGTTGTTTTCACAGAATAAAATCCAACAGTCCTCTGTTGTGTACATTATCTCATACTTGTTTTTCCTCCAAAGGGACATGCCAGACATGAACAGTTAGTTTTTAAGTTTTTCTTATTTTTAGTAAGCCCCCCAACCCACAGCAGTTTGCCTGTTGCACCCTTATTCGTTTAAGTTCTATAAGAAAAAAAAAATAATAATATTCATAATAAATAAGAAAAAAATATTTATAAAC
Source organism: Danio choprae (assembly GCA_903798125.1). Classification (NCBI taxonomy): domain Eukaryota; kingdom Metazoa; phylum Chordata; class Actinopteri; order Cypriniformes; family Danionidae; genus Danio; species Danio choprae. Next base: position 1,970,699 of record CAIGQW010052710.1, read on the forward strand.
CAAAGCTGGAAATACTCTCCTGAAATGATTAAGTGGTCCATCTTCTTTACAGGTTACTAAATATTTTAAAGCATATCGGTACAGCCTCTAGGATAATGTATTTTTCTTAGGTTATGTATTGTAAAAGGTCCTTGTATTCTTTGCTTAAAGCAGAGGTGTCAAACTCAGTTTCTGGAAGGTCACAGCAAAGCAGAGTTTAGATTCTCTAATTAAACACATCTGATCTTGGTAATCAGGTCATTCTGGCTTGTTTAAAAACTACAAGGTATGTGTGCAGGGAACTAAACTCTGCAAGGCTGTGGAGCTCCAGGAACAGGAGTTTGACACCGCTGCCTTTTTAAAGTGATAGGTTACCTAAAAGCAAAAATTGACTTTAGTGGTTTCAAACCCTTGAGTGGTTTCAAACCTTTATTACATTTTTTTTGTTATTTTTCTGTTGTTTGTTTGTTAGTTTTTCAACAAAATAGTATATCTTTTGAAGAATGTTGGAAACTGGTAGTCATTGAAATCCATAGTAAGAAAATGTTACTTTAGAGTTTTCAACAATCTTCATTCTTACATACCTTTATATATATTCATTCATTTTCCTTCACCTTAGTCCCTTTATTCATCAGGGGTCGCCACAGCGGAATGAACCACTTATCCAGCATATGTTTTACACAGCGGATGCCCTTCCATCTGCAACCCAGTACTGGGAAACATCCATACACACTCATTCACACTCTTACACTATGGCCAATTTAGTTTATTCAATTCACCTATACCGCATGTCTTTGGTTTCACACAGAAAAGGCCAACTGACCCAGCCAGGACTCGAACCAGCGACCTTCTTGCTGTGAGGCGACAGTGCTAACCACTGAGCCACCGTGTCACCCCTACCTTATATATCAACATGAGCCGATCCACATGAATGGATGCATGAATGGAACTGCTGCAGTAGCATAACCTCCTTATATATTAATAGCAATTATAAATTATGTTTTATTTTACTTGTAAATGATTTTAAAAATGTAAGTGCTGTGATCAAATATATATATATATATATATATATATATATATATATATATATATATATTACATTTTTAAACATAGTTTGTTTATGTTTAGTTTTTATACATCATTTAAACATATTTTACTAGATATTATGTTATTTATAATTAAAAACATTTTCAGGAGGACTAATCATTTTGCCTTCAACTATATTATTATCCATTGGAAACATGGAAATGTTTAATTTAAGCAGATTAATGTACCATCACTATAACAGTCAGAGCTCATTTCTCCAGTACATTCAGTATCCGCCTCATACAGTGCTCAGCATATATGAGCACACCCTATTTTGAAAATGAATATTTTTGTCCATTTCTCAGTGAATATGGGTAATATATATTGCTGCATTTGAACAAAACAGATTTATTGAACATATTAACATTTATTTAAGATATATTTATTAAAATAATATTTTAGTCAGAACATCTTAAGAAATGGAAAGATAATACATTTAAATTCATGCAAATAAAAAAACGTACTACAACATTTCAACAATATTGTATATATTTTTTGTTTTTCTTGATTTTTGTATTTAAATTTAATAATGTATTTAATATTTTTCCCTAACATATAAATTTGGCCTACTAATTTTTGAACCATTATTGTAAGTTATTTTGTTACATTAGCCCCAGATTTGGCTTCAGTACTGACTAATCCAATGTATGTGCACAAATATAAAATATTAAATTAAATGAGAGATTTGTGGGGGGTGTACTCATATATGCTGAGCACTGTATATACATAATCTTAACAATACTTTATTGTTTTAAGACTTCTTAATTTGTAGTTGTCCTGTAAACTTATCGTAGCCAGAACACTCCTGTGAAGGAGATGATTCATCTCAGAGAGACTTTTCTGGTTCAATAAAATAAAATAAAGGAAAACATCATTTAAAAACATTGCTTCCAGCATGTTCAAAATGATTTTTTAAATAACGTTTTTGTTAAAAACAATGTTGTGTAAACAACTCCACAACTCCAATTCTCCAAGAGTGTAGGTCACTCGACTGTTACATTAGTGATCCATAAGCCTAAAGTAGAAGTGTTTTTAACTGTAAATTAGTTTATGGTTTGCAGCAGGACATATTCTGATAACACATAACTGCTCATGTCATCAGATTGTGTCATTCTTTACAATAGACAAATATACACCATAGCATGAAAGCAGTGACCCAGATATAATATCTGCAGTTTATAGATAAGTAAATATAAAATAAAACCATTCTGACGAAAAAGAAAAAAAAAAGTTGAACCACCCAAATCCACAACCGATAAGAAAAAAAAATTAAACAGATCGGCTTCAAACTTGGAGGTAAAAGCATGAAAGCACCCTTTGAAAACTAGTGTATCAGCATTATGCAAGTTGTGCGTCTCTCACATGTTTTCTTGTCTCCAGCTGAGGCTGCTGTACGAGTGTAACCCCATCGCCTTCCTGATTGAGCAGGCCGGAGGAACAGCCACCACGGGCTCTCAGCGTGTCCTGGATGTGCTTCCCGAAACACTGCACCAGCGGGTGCCTTTCGTGGTGGGATCTTCAGACGACGTGGAGGAATACTTGTCCTTTGTCAAGAAACATAACAAATAGAGAGATTTGATCCATTGAAAACCCACGTGACACTGAGATAGCCTACAAAACATCACCGTAGCTTTTTTTTAAATAGTACAAGCAATGCTTTTGTAAACAAAATCACATTAAATTTCAGTATTTAAAATCTTTTCTTTTTTCCTTATTTAATATTCAGAGTGTTTTAAGTTGATTGGTTGAGCAATCTGTGTTATTTTATTTGTTTGTATTTGCGAACATTTTATGCCTTAAGGTGTGTTGTTTGTTTGTCTGTAAAGTGTTCAAACCCTCCTTCTAACAGACTACTCCCTAACTAAAACCCTGGTAATCTTTGACCCGCAAGTCTTAGTTTTTTGGTGACGTACCATAAAATGGCAGCATGCCCAGAGATAACCTAATAGGACACGCTGTATTGCTGGAGCAAAAGAACAGCTCATTTTCACAAGAGTTACGGTGAATGAAAAAATGACACAACTGCCTGTGAGAGTAGGCTTCGCTTTGATAAACTAGTTTTGATTTTATGTTCACCCCAGTTTACAAAATGTCATGAGCTGGTTGGATTAGATAGGTTTTGCAGCTTGATATACTGTATAAAGCAACAGCAAAATAAGATTTTGAAAAACATCTTGTATAAACAGTAAATACAAACACATACAGCAATAATGTGAAATATTACGTTAAAAAATTAAATATCTTAAAATATAATGTATTGTGAATAAATGTAGTGTCCTTTTGCTGCTAGTATATATATTAAAAAGGAATATATTAGTAGTTTACAAAAAACATGTAATTTGAAGTCTGAGAAAATATGAGTCACTAGCTTTATCAATGCTCTCATTTTTTTCACCATTTTTACTGAACTGTACATTAAATACATGGTGTGACATAGCAAAAATTAAGATAACTCTTAGTCAAATACAAAATAACACAAAAGCGATTTTCATTGTTGGTCACTTCTCTTTAAATAGTGATCTTTATTTTAGCCTATATGAAATTTGTTTTTCTCCATGAATTGTTGGATTTCAATAAAAAGAGGTGTTACACCAAAGCACAACAAAACTTATTTAAAGTGGTTCAAAAACAGTGAAATGTAAAAAAAATAAATAAAAAAAAAATAAAAAAACTTACCAAGTGCACATCATGGGCTTCACAGGACGCTTCAATCACATTATGTTGAATAGGGGTCTCGAAATTGCTGATTTACTTACACCAGAGGACACAATCCATTGATCATTCCAATATAAACGTATATACAAACCTATATGGCATTTCTTTGTCAAATATTGTACTTTAGGGATTCTACTAGTTTTGAAAAGTCTTTTTCTCTTTAGAGTGGACATCATGAAGGGTGGAACTCTTCAAAACAGGCTTTGGAGTCACAGCAGCAGCACTGCACATGACTTGGAAGAATGGCGTGTTTGTTTGTAAACCGAAGTTGACCTTGTTCAGCTGTAATGTATCCCTTTCACACATAAGATTAAATACTTCAGCTGACCTCCTTACGTGAGTTTTTGTGACCATTAATTAGAATGAATCACATTTATATTTCCATGGCAGTCTGTTTTTTCACGTGTCATTGTACATGGATGCACATGTAATGTACGCGTCAAAGGGTTAAGATAACGATCTTCTGGTTTAATTTATAGCGGGATCTCAGATTGTTGTTCATCACTTGTGTGCTGTTGACGCAGTAGATCAGCCCAACTCCAAGAGGTAAAAAGAATATTTCTCTTATAGCCTAAGTATTTAAAAACTGGACTTTTCAGAGAGATGGATACAGTGCTTATATATATACATATATATATACACACACACACACACAAGTCATTTGGGGATACTTTGCTGAAGGTAAAGTTCATAACATGATACAGCTTATGTAACAAATTGTTTTTAGGGACTAATAAAATAAACCCAAACTTTTAAACAGTAGTGTAGTGCAGTAACTACACTAAAATAAAATTACTGGAAGATTGTAAACTCAAGTCAAAAAGCAAACAGTTAAATTCTTGTTGTTTAAAACTTTTATTGGTCATACAGAAAGTAGACAAAAAAAAAAAAAAAAAAAAAAAACATTTGTACATTTGCACTGAAGAACATGTATTTACATTGAGGCAAAAAAACTAAATCAGTGACTTTTAAAAATGACCAAAAGCAATTGCATAAATTCCCTAAAACGGTGTCACACAGTGCCTAGAGCTTGAGGACTATCAAAGCCTTGCTCAGACTGTGAGAAACGTACAAAAATCACCAGTGTAATCAGGTGACCATCAGGTGTCTGACACTTTCACTACACTAGTGGGTTTCGGTGATCCTCTCAGAGACCCGAGACACTAATGTTGCCTTCTGGTATTAAATCTGGATACTGGAGGGGTCTTCATTAAACAAGAGGGTAGCTGGCAGCTGTAGCAATACCACAGTGATTGTGTCGGTCCTTGGCCATGTAGATGTATCCTTTATTGCCCCAGTTCTCACTCCAGCTAGAATACACAAAAGCACATTGGGTTTAAAAAAAAAAAAAGAAAAAAAAAAAAGGGTTAAATAGAACCATTCAGGGAGTTTAAAGTAGTAGAGCTTAGTCTTCTTACCTGTTTTTGACAATCCAGTACTTCTTGCCATCAACATCTTCGCCCTCAAAACCATAACCGACCGCAAGAACGCCATGATCCAGCTCCTCACTGCTGCACTCCTTCTCATAGTAGATGCCTAGCGTGAGATTTACATTTGTTAGTCAGAGCACATTAACAAGTCATTTATTAGGTTTAACATAATTTAAAGGCCAAAGTATAAAATTCTTTACCATGTGAACAAGGCCCTAACTGGCAAAACATTCTACAAAGTGGCTGGCTGGCAATTGTAACTGGCTGGCAGGCAATTGCAATATAACACCGGGTATAATCACACATGCAAAACAAAAGCTCAGATGCAGCATTTTTATTTGCTGTTATGCATTGACATGGTGTCAATCAAATGTAACAATTTAAAGACTCTGAGTTTATGACTTTCCCTATATGCATATAATGTTTGAACAGCTTGTATGCATGCTTTGGTTGGTTGTTGACACCTTGTGTAAAACTAGTTCAGAGGCTTGTTGCACAAAATGCAGTTTGGGTTTTTACCAAGCGAAGTTGGTTTAGTTTGAGCAAACAGTTTTCAGGCTTAAGAGGGTAGGTTGGTTCTTATTGGTTTCTTCTCCATGGTTAACTTATGCTACATGGCTAACATGCTACAGCGCAGATTTTATTCTGGGTTAGAGATCACAAACCCAAACTGGACCAAATCAACTGTGAGGATGCAATAAAGCTATTTCTAGGCTCTGTGCATTTTTGTTGTTGTAAATTTAACATCTTTTACACAAATCCCTAGTCAAATTTCTCTTAACAAATAAATAAAAAGTATTACATTTTAATCATTTATACTTTATATTGTATATTGCTTTAACATACAAGGCAAAAAAAAAGTATTGATTTGCATTGATTTATTAATATTTGCTTTACATTGCCTTTTCAAACTTAATTGGTTCAAGTCATTTTGTACAACAGGCCTCAGGATATTTTTATAAAAAAAAAAAAAAAAAAAAAAATCCGTTGATGGAAGACGAACCTACCGAAGAGGGCAAAAACGACAGATGTCTACATAGAAAAATGTATCTGTGAGGAGTTTAAAAGATACCTGCTGAACCTTTCTAGTGTGCTTGTTCCATCATACATGCTTACAAATGGAGTGCATTTTGATCTGTAACAATGTCTAAAATGGTAAAGAAATATTCCCACCTGACTGGTAGAACTGGAAAGACTCATGTCCAGCATCAATAGCCACAGACACAGGCCCTACAGCAGCTATAGCCTTCATCAGAGCATGTTCCTTTCCACTGGGAATGTCAACAAATCCGGTGTCATTCGCTGCACTGTTTTTGGGATCAAAATGGCAGGGCTGATCGTCCTTAAAAAAAAAAAAAAAAAAAAAAAAAAAAAGAAGATTACGATAAATCTTTTATGCATCAAATAATACATTTGCAGGAATAAAAGATGCAACTTACAGTTCCTAGGTAGGGGTAGGACTCCTCCGAGTCGAGACCGCTCTGGTCCTTGACGTACTGGAAGGCCTGGTCCATGAGACCCCCATTGCATCCCTCATTGCCTTCAGGACGGGAGCAATCCACCAGGTTCTGCTCACTCAAAGACACCAATGTTCCGGTCTTCCTAAACATCTGACCCTCCAGGGCTCCGGTTGTGCTAAAGGCCCAGCAAGAACCACACTCGCCCTAAAAAAAAAAAAAATGTAATAAATAAAAATACCACATTTTATCATGTTTAGAGCAATAGATTGGAGCACACTAGAGGCCTCTGGAAAACCTAAAGATAGTTTACTCAAAACGTACATGCCATCACTCACCATCAAGTGGTTTGAAACGGTGGTGATATTTTGAAGAATATTGCAAACCATTTGACATCTAGAGTAGCAAAGGTATTTTGTTGTGAAGAAACTGAGGGGACTCATGTCAATTAATACCGTTTTCCCCCCCGCAAAATTAATTTTAATATAGGATACTGGGAAGAAGCATTTATTGTGTTGCCCCTTAGCCTTTAGTTCTCAACTCAAGGCTAAGGGGCCTTGAATGTTGTTGTGCAAAATGGGGGCCTTCCAAGTTAAAATGACAAGCACTGGTTTAGACAAAGACTGCATCTCTAGCTCAAGTCTTGTCAGCGTATATGGTTTACATACATTACACACAGAGAAACTTTACATGAAACTTTCAAACTGGAAAGACCAGTTTTTTGTTTTCTGGAAATATGGTTCATATAAAAAGGCGCATTATTTCTGTCTCACCTGATCTTTCACAGGAGTCACGTATCCCTTCTCTCTCCAGTCCAGCTTGTTTGGGAACTCCAGGAAGTTGGGCTCCATGAACAGGGATCCTCTGAATCGTCTCTCTTTCTTGTGTTTGAAGCCGTTCATCACCTGTCTGAACTCCTCATGAGTCTGTAGACACAGAACATTGTTGAAATTCTGAAGGAATTTCATGAAATCAATATGCAAACGCCTTGTACAAACAACTTATGCAATCATTACCATGTCTCCGAAGTGGTTCATTCCGAGTCTGTAAGTGTGTATGCCCATGGAGTGCTCCAGATTGTGCATTTCAATCTTTTTCAAGTTTTTCTCCCAGATTATCCGCCTCCAGCCCTCCTCTTTCTGTGTTAAAAGGGGGAAGAAAGAAAGAAAAAAAAGAAGAAAAAAAATACAAGATTATTCTGTATTCAATGTATATAAAATATAAATCATCGATGAGCTTTAGACACTCACTGCATGGTATTTTTTACTGTGCCAGTTCTTCCACTGATCCCAATGGTCATTTAATTGCTGGTCCAAGGTTGGAGCAGCAAATACAGCACTGAGGCACAAGGCAAACGCAGCCAAGAACACCCTCATGATGAAAACACTGGTGGAAAAACAACAACAGGTCAGACATGTTGCAACAAGTGACCATGAAATTTAAACACATGCAAATATATCACTTTAAACATGTGGTTTACATTTTGCTATCCTTATAGTTTCAGATTTTATGCATTTCAGTACATTTATTCCAGTGATGAAAAGTAGCATTGTCGGTCTATATTCTAATTTGCTTATTGGTGCTCAGTCATTATTTTTAGTATTTTTTTTTACCAAATAATAATAATAATAATAATAATAATAATAATAATAATAAATGTTGAGATGGTTTTTTTTCCCTGCTTCACATTTTGTGTAAACCACAATAAAATGCTACCTCGCAGTATTCTTCAATTAAATGAAAGTTGAAAACCGGTGCTTACTGAAATATGCTTGTAACAAATGTATTTACTGTCACTTTTGATTAAAATAATTAATAAAACTTTTGCCAGATTTAAAAAAAAAAAATGTCTTCATTATAGAAGTAATGAAACAAGTTCGACTTATTATATTATGATCTACTTTGTCATCATCGTTTTGACATTATGACTTACCTAAGCGTGTTTTGTCTTGAGGGCCAAAAACAGGCACCACAATAATTAAACCCTAAATGTTGCATACACGTTGTTAGAACGTTTCAAAAACTTCCTAAAGACTGCTGAAACTACGAGAACTGTTATATCATTTTATAAAGCTAATTCCTCAGTCAGTCGCTATACTAATGTATAATTGAACGCGTATGTATATTTAAAAGAACTGGCGTATGTTTCCAGCGTCGTGAGATCAGATTACAGCTTCGACATATGTGTTTACACCGTGCAAAAAACCACAGGCAGCAATAGTTAACTCCATTATGAACAGTGCTAAAACCAGCGAAACCCTAAAGAATGACGACGAATTAAATAATTAATTAAAACGCCGAACAGAAATGAACAGAAAACGTTATCGGTGTGTAATCTAAAAATACGTTTGTTTGCACGGGCCTCCCAACAGAAACACTGGTCTGGAAACAGGAGAGAATACGATGTTCCTTGTGTGTCTGCTCTGCTGCAGTCACGGGATCCAGCCGGTCGCAGCCCACAGCTTCCCAGGAAAAGAAAACAAAGACCGAAACCAGGCCACGGAAATCGAAAAAGGAACTATTGTAACGATTTTAAAAGAAACAGTTAAAGCAGAAAACGCTTTATAGTTTATATAAATAAAAAAGAAGGTAAAACCGTGCGTCGTTGGAAGAAATAACGTTAGTCACAAAAATATTTAGTAAGTGCCTCAATAATAGAGCGACGTAAACAAGATCAGCTATGTTCTGTAAAAAAAGCTAACGAAATCCTGAACAAAACAAAGATTCATTCAACAAAATTGCATTAAAGGGTCAGTAAGCCGCGTTTTGTAAGCATTTTTTTACAAAAAGCACCACAATGTTCCAGAGAGCTGTAAAAACTCCTGACTCACCCTGTTGTCCCGAATCCAGAAGAAAATATTCTGTGTCTCTGAGGGGCCACAAGTTTTATAGCGCATCTGAAGGCAAATTCCTCAATTTCTCATTGGTCGAGATTATTGCTTATAGATCTGTTGATCCCGCCCCCCGGCCATACGTAAGAGCATGTGATCCATCAGCACGTGACGAGTTCCCGACAGACCGTCTTACTCATGGAGAAAAACAATGTTACTATCTGAAGAAAAAACAGTTTAATCAAGATAAATCTGCTGCGTTTGAGTTCAACAAATCAACATTATTGGTTATTGTTAAAGTACACGCTAACAGTCGATACTGTATGAGTTAACGTTACTATTTCATACTTGGGATGCACACATTGATTGCTTTTCTTTGGTACTCCTCCAAAATTAAGCTTGAACATGGTTAATTTATGGATACACCATAGTTTAACTACTACATACTTTTATTTGAAGTAAAACTTTTATTTGTAGTTGATGTTCATGAGGGTTTGTTTTTCAAATCGCACATAGCTTGTCCACATCACTAATCACATCAGTCACCCAAAAATGAGAGGGATTTCAGTTATTGTAAACTTGACTAGTTAATTATAAATGTAACTAATACAATTGTTGCACAGGTATGTTTTGGCAATTTGTGGGTCAATATTATCGATTTTTTTAATGCCAAAAAAAGTCATTAGGGTGTTAAGTAAATATCATGTTCCATTAAAATATTGTGTACATTTTCTAGCGTAAATACGTCCAAACAAAATTGAATTAGTAATACGCAACTTCAGAGGCATTTTATTCAATATTTAGATTTTTTTAACTCTCAAATTCTAGATTTTCAAATAGTTGTATCTCAACCAAATATTTTTCTATATCCTAACAGACCATAGCACAAATAAGAAAGCTTTCAGATTATACATTTTAGTATCAGAAAAGTGACCCTTATGACTGGTGCCATTTTTTTGCTCGTCTTCTGTCTTCTGAGATTTTAAAAACAACATCTACAACAACCAGAAATCTATTCATTGATTATGGTGTCATTAATATGAATTGTTTGTTTAAAATGTAAGTGTTTTTTAAACAAAACTAAGATGTATTGTTTGACAAAAATTTTAAGAATTAAGAGTTTAATTTAGTAATTAATCAAGTAATTTTATATAACATGATTGTGCTGAACATGCATGACCCTGTTTACACATCAAGCAAACACAAAACCAGTATTGATCTGATCAGTGTTGGGTCATTGAGAAGTTACTTCCCAACATTTAATTAACGACTAATTACATCATACATTTATTATTTAAAATCTAATTCCTTTGTCTGAAAAATATCTTCATTACTTAATAAGTAATTTAATTACTTCACTCAGTAATAACAATCCACATAAATCTCAACATAAGATTTAACTCTTAATTATTTAAATTGAGTCAAGCAGTACCTTTTAGTTGTTTAAAAAACACACATTTAACATTTTTAAATGTTAAAAATATACATTTACAATAACCCTGCTTCTCTGGATTTATATCTTATATTGTTATGAATTAATATGTCAATAATTTGTTTAAGCCTATGCAATTGATAAATGTTCTTTAGTTGAAAATAGAAATATTCTGCAAAATATCTGCAAGTACTCTTCTGAATTGCTTTATATGGTATTAGAAACCATTTACAGTTTTTATTGACATTATTTAAAGTATCTTATGAGTAACGGTAATTAAATGGCCTAAAAATGAACAGTAACCTCTTTACTTTTTCAGTAGAAAAGTAATTGAATTACATTAACTAGCTACTTTGTAAGTAATAACACCAACACTGGAACTGATTGAAAAAAAACTAACATTTGATCTAATCACATTTTGTCAAATATCTGTAAAGGTTGACAGTCAATCAAACAAAGATGCAAACAGCTTTCCAAATCAATTGTGAATGCATGCAAACTATTTATACACTCTATCATAAAACAGCACATATATGGTTCCCTCTATAATGCACTGAACTTGCAACCGTGCTCACACCAAAACTGAGTTTCCTATCAGCGCGTGTACGTGAGAATGTCAGTGCAGGTTATCTAGTTCTATAACTTGACTCTGTAACAACATTGCACATCGTTTACGTTTGTTGAATCTGGATAACAACAAAGGGGGAAAGGCATAGATTAATGTGCTGGTCTGTCACAAGAACAACACAATTCAGATGGGAAGATCGTTCAGTTATCACTTAAGCCTATCAGCGCAGCTCTTCCAGCAATGATCAAACAGGAGCAGTTAAGAGAAACACTACTGATCACGTCTGAACAGCATACAGCAGCCAGACAGCAGGCTGAAAGCGGTTTTACTGGTATTATGCTGTCTTAAAAAAATCGGACATTTCAAAAAACTCAATTTTAGGCTCTAAAAAGTCTTAAATTCATGGAAATATTGTGTTGTAGGTTTTAAATCGTTTAAAAAATGTCTATTTAAAGGTCTATTTAAACCCAATCTTGCCCAACACCCATCCACTGGCCAATACATCTTAATAGAACTATTTACAAAAGTAACATTTTTAACTCCATTTACTGATATATTTGAGTTATCTTCTTTACAATGACATTTGTTTAAAGGTTCTCCTTGTATTTGAGGACATTCACCTGGACTGACTGTTGCACGTACACTTAAGTTTATTATAGTTTTAAAACTTCTCTTTTTTTTTTTTAAAGAAATGTTATGTTGAAAAAAAGTGCATGTATACAACTTGAGTTTGCTTGTTTCGACGCATTATGTAAAATACGTGGCTACGAAATTAACTAAATTAGATTTTTATTTGATGGGATCAAGTAAAAATATTTTCCATTGGTCCAACCAGGCCATCAGAAAAAAATCCTCAGTGTTCAGCATTGTATAAGTCTGAAATTTCATTCATAATGGTCTTAAAAGTCAATACTTTTTTCCCCTTTATTTTAAAGTTAGCTATAATGAAATGGTCACACATCGAAGTGCGCTGGAAAGCTTCAATATGTTGTATTGAAATATAGGTGCGGAATAGTACAAGTTGTGTCATGTCACACACACTGATGACTCAATGAAAAAACAAAAAGCACATGCCTTAATTATTCATCAGCAGCAGCAATGTTATCATCAATTTCAGCTCATTTGAATGGGTTCTGCTTCTCCTGGCTGATCTAAGGGCCTCGATGAGAGAATTCATGCGGAAAATATTTTACCCTCAATTCACTCTAGGGCAATTCTCAGCATGTGAAACATGGCTTTTTATTCAAGGGAAGGTTTATTATCAAATTAATATATGTAGACTAAATTTCTACCATTTTGTAGGGGAAAAAAAGTTCCTTCATTTAAATGAAATAATGTCTGGTGAGATATTAAGAGCCATATGCCGTTTTTATTTTTCTCTTTAAAACAATTTTGTTACTAGAAATAATACTTTCTAAATAAATATACTGATTTAATTATTATCAGAATATATATATTCCAATATATATATATAATCGCCTCACAGCAAGAAGGTCGCTGGTTTGAGCCTTGGTTGGGTCAGTTGGCATTTCTGTGTGGAGTTTGCATGTTCTCCCCGTGTTGGCGTGGGTTTCCTCCGGGTGCTCCGGTTTCCCCCACAAGTCCAAAGACATGCGCTATAGGTGAATTGGGTAGGCTAAATTGTCCATAGTGTATGAGTGTGAATGACTGTGTGTGGATGTTTCCCAGTGATGGGTTGCAGCTGGAAGGGCATCCGCTGCAAAACGCATGTAAAATAAAAAATATAAAAAATATATAAAACATATGCCGGATAAGTTGGCGGTTCATTCTGCTGTGGCGACCCCAGAATAATAAAAGGACTAAGCCGAAAAGAAAATGAATGAATGAATGAATGAATGAATATATATATATATATATATATATATATATATATATATA
>CAIGQW010052710.1:1984195-2006390 GCA_903798125.1 Danio choprae
ATATATATATATATATATATATATATTATTTTATTACCAACAAAGAACACTAAAACAAGTCATTGAGTAAACAATTTATTATAAAAAAATGTATTACACTGTAAAGTTTAAGGAAGTATTAAGGACATGGCATCTGGAGGCATGCGAACGTAACATAAATAGAGGAATAATGTGAAGGTCTTGTGCAAAGAGATGACTGTACAAGTCTTAAATACACCAGGATAATTTCCTCTCTGATTTACCCTGTTAAAGTCCTACGAGGGGAAATCATGAACCTTGACCACAGCTAAACAGAGAAAGAGCTCCATAATACATAGACTCAATCACAATATAAAAATGTGCCTTTTTGGAATGAGAGAACACAAAAGGCCCGATTCCCTTTTAGAAAAAACAAAACAAACACAAACAAACTTATTTTTAAGCCTGCCAGCAAAATGATGAAGGGTTGGAGGATAAATTTGTTCCAAAATATAATATGGAACAGTTGTCTGCATTTATGTATTCATTTATTTATTTTCCAGAGCAAAGGAGTCATAGCATGTGTTTCAACTGTAACAGAGTCTTTGCTGCCACCCACAGTTTTCAAGTTGTCACTTCATTTGCGTTCAGGAGAATCACTTTATTATTCTTTTAACTCTTTAATGGCTTAGCTGTTAATGCTTTCAAAACAAATGTCAACATTTCATGACACTTTTGCCCAGTTTAGATCCCTTAAAATAGTATTTGATGATTAATTCTCCAGTGTTATGAATACACGACTATGCGTTTAAAATAAAACGTCTCAAACACACAGCAAGTGTAAATGTGTAAAACGGAATATATCCAAATAATGTTCGAACAACTGTAACAAAGATCATGCCTATGAAGAGACTGAAATCATCTCTGTCATGTAAGTGCCTGGAATATTTCAATATTTCCATTCGACAGGTAGTCTAAACTGCAATATTTCATAAAAGTGATTGCGAATAAGATAACGCAAAGGCTTTTAATGTTGTGTATATTTTACTTTTAAAGGAATGTCTAGTTTGTTTGTGCTTCATCAGTCCAATAAAATCGTGTCTGAAAAAAGTACAACAATATTCAGGTAGTAAACGTAACCTACCCAATGGACTTCGTAAGTTTGAGAGAAAGCGTGAAACTATTGCTGCGTCAGATATGTCATTAAAAGCTTCATAAGACAGGTAAACACTGAAACACTTGCCGAGTTGCGCGTCCAATTCTGAAATCTACAAGAATGGCTCTTTGTCAATAACTCACCATCGTCAAGGCACTCAATAGCTTGAGTCACTTATTAAATAAAACTGCCAAGCACTTAGTGATCCATCATTTGGGCAACAAATTTAGCAAAATTCCACTAATATCAACAGAATATATAAAAGTTACTGCAAATTGCAGAATTTTCATTCATTAAGGACATTTTGAGAAAGGCCGTCTGCAGTTTCATCTTGGGAATGAGAGATAAAAGCTTTGCAAAATACAAAACAAAACCAAATCTACATAGGCACCTTTTCAGAGACACCATGGATGAACATTCAGAAATCGCAAAGGGCAACAAAATGGACACGAGTAGAGTGTCTGACTCAAATACTTCAGTCTCAGGACACCAGCGAGCTTCAGACCGACTACCAGTTCGCTGGTCAATTGCACGTTTTTCTCCACTGCCCCATTGACGTCCTAACGAGAGATGACGGAGCTGATGGAGTTGTAGGATGTGCCTCCTCCATTACACACAGGGCTGTAGGGCTCAGATGGAGTGCCCAAAATCTCCAAGTTCACCCGAAACACCGGTGCAGCTCTAAGCAGGAAATCTGCCGCATCTCGACGGCCAAGTTCTCGCAACTTTGCGACCAAAACACCAATGGTTGAGTCGGGTCTCTGGCTCCACTCCTGCAGGAGTGTGGCTGTAGGGCTGGGGAGAGAGAGTGGATCTGCAGGTGGAGTCCCATTGATGCCAGAACTGTATTTAGCAGCTAGTTCGCTAAGGCCCAAGTTCATGGCTAGCAGGCACCAGTCCTTGCCCAGGGCATCAGGTGGGTCCAGCAGGCGGCAGAGCTTACGTCGAGCCAAAAGGCTGACCTCTGCTACAGCCACTTCGCCGCCAAGATTTCCCTGTTTGTAGACATGAGTGCATCCTAATGCTACGATACTGACAAAGCTTTCGCGATAGCCACCCATGGTGTTCGACAGAGCGTTCTCGCCTCGCGCTTGAGCTCTGAAAAAGTCCCTCGGCTGGTAGAGCATGACTGGACCATGGTGTTCACGAAGTTGCTGAGGGCTTAGATAATGTCGGGCGGTAAGCAAACCGGGCAAAGTAGCAGCTAACAGACCCTCCGCCATGCCGCACAGAGTGTCTAATAAAGCATAGCAGCGTCCCGGGTCTGTGTCAGGTCCTCGCAACTGTACCTCCATGCCTTGCCCGTGGTTCACAAGCAGAACCAGAGCCTCCACACCACCAAGTCCAATCCGAGCTCCGCCGCTCCACAACCTTACATCATCAGCCTCCACCTCAGGCTTCTGCTGGCGGCTCCACCTGCACAAGTTCACCTGTAACTTATGGAAAAGTCCGCAAGGAAAGGGTGCCAAGTGCTCCACAGGAACCATACGGACTCCGCCATAAAGCAGAGCATCCTCTCCCTCCACGTCCTCCTCGTCTGTCCAGGTGTGCTGCAGGCCACCTGTGCGAATGAGGGGAGGGATGTCGATCATTCCCGGGTTGGCCAAGTCACGGGCGCAGACGTCCATGGCGTCGAGAACTTGGAGGACTTCGTCGATGTCACCTTCGGAGACCAGATGCTGGAGCTCTTCTACACGGTAGCGGCCACGGTAATGGTGGATTGCTTTGGGGGTTTCAATTGAGAGAAGCTTGCCGAGTACGTTACTACAGAGCCAGCGTGGATCTAACAGGACAACGTCTTGGACAGTCTCACTCTGCATGATGTTAATCTGGAGGGAAGAAGGAAAAACAAAGGATTCAGGAAAAGCAAATGGCTAAGATACTCAATAATGGCTGGTTTCTGCAGAGCAGTATGGTTCGGTACAGTACAGTATGCATTTATTTCCATTTTCATTGTCGAAAGGTATCAAAATAGTGTACTGTTCTATACCTTTTTTGGCACCCTTTCCTAAGTGTACCTAGCATAACAGTACTGTACCAACAGGATGAAGCTAGACTTGCTACGGATAGCTATTGGTTAGAGAATTTCAGCAGCACAGGAAGTGCAATGTTTAAATATACATCCAAAATACAAAACTATTTTATACAATGACTGCATGGAATCAATGGACCATGGTTGACCCGATCTCAAATGAAGCTTGTGGTCTTCTTGAGACAAACAGCCACATGCCTAGAAGCAAGAACATAATCTGTTGTATGTCCTCTAATGTTGTTTATAAAGCCATTCACAAGTTGTGAATTGTCTAAATATGTGTGGAAACCATAGGGGGGCAGATCTTCCCTCCATTTATGTGCACTTGCCGTGCGTCTACACTTGAAATAACGAACTAGAAATCCTTGATGTGTGAATGGCCCATATGGCTTTTATCTTCAAACTAGAATGACGTTGATAGCAACTTTCTGGTATACACCATGTCTACCAAGTAAAGGTACAATTGGAAGTACGAACGCAAGCCTGATCAGGAACAGTACTGACCCGTACCACTTAGTGGAAATGAGGCATAAAATGAATATGTTCATATTTTAAACTGATCAGTCTAACATGAAAATTCCCATATCATGAATGGGATTTTTCTTCTTTTCTTTTTTACATACAGGTACACAAAACAGTTTTCCATTTTACTGTGAAGAAATCTGTTAACCAGTTTTCATGCTTTTAGTCACATGCTTAGAAAAAGAAAAAGAATCAAGCAACATAAGCACCACCAATTTAACCAGCTGCCTCTCTTTGTGACAAGCAGGTGTCAGAAACCAGGGTAACTAGGGTATTTCTGCTTTTTTTTTTTGCATTGTCATTTAGCCTGTCTGGTGCTTTTTACATATAAAAAGACATAATCATATGAGAAGACCGAATGTTTGTGCTGAATATCTTTGTGAACAAATCTTTAGGTAGATTCCACAACACTTCAGCAGATGTGCTAACCCAAATCTAAACGGTCATTTTTTAAGAGATTCAATTGGTCAATTGTTGAAGATACAATAAATAAAATGAATTTGACAAGCCTTCAGTTGATGTGTATTAGTTATGAAGATTAATTGTAACACCTTGACCCCAGTCTGTTCATCTCACAATTTCAGAAGATCTGGAATGCAGCAAACACACTCCATCTTTTTATGCAATTTAATTAAGAAGTGCAATTTTGAAACATAGTCGCCCAGATTTCACTGTATTTTACTATATACAAAAAAGATGCTACAAAATATTCACTAATTTAATTCCGGTGCACATGAATGGTCATGTTTGGGTGGATTATTCTTTGAAAACAAATGACATAACAGATTTTAAGGGGTATGAGGTTAAATACAGGGGAGCTGAAGCCCTCTAATCAGAGTGTCTTATGTAAGTGAATGCTAAAATGTTAATAAAGCTGAATCACAGCCTGGCATTTTAGCCCATCAACATCAAAACATTCAGTAAAATGTGTTTAAGTGTTGCTGCCGAAACACAAATGACTAATATTGATGAGAATGACTCATTCACCTGCTCTCTCTATTGGCAACACTGTTGCTGTAATGGTTGTGGGTGGTCAAAAGACAGAAAAGGCCTCTATTTTCTTGATGACACCCACCAACTCATTTGGATCCACATAAAAACATGTTTGCAGATGCTCTGCATTGTAGACTTCGAGTGGTTTGGAAATAATAGATGTGGCATTAATAGTGGGGGTGTATGAGATAGTACAACAGAATCCATGAAAATAATAATTCTAATTAATGATACAGTGCATATATGGCAAGCCATTTAACATTGAATTTATAAACCATACAAGTTATTTTCATGTTGCTGGTACATATATTTTCAGATGCTAATATCTATTCCACGAAGTACTAGTACATATTTGTTGACGATTATTCTTTGGGTACTACTACATTTTGTAATATACTACCACTATTTTATTAGATATTTGTTTTTACTTATTAGACCATACTCATTCATTAGAAACTAGTACTTATAGACACCAGTACTTATTCATTAGATACCAGTACTTACTGCATTCATTAAAATTAGGAATTTGTAACTGGGATCTACTAAAAACAATAGGGTTTGTTTAACGGAGAGAAGATTTTTTCAACACATTTTTAAACATAATAGTTTTAATAACTCATTTTTAATAACTGATTTATTTTATCTTTGCCATGATGACAGTAAATAATATTTTACTAGTAAAACCTTTACTTTTACTTTAAGACACTTCTATACAGCTTAAAGTGACATTTAAAGGCTTAAATAGGTTATATAAGTTAACTAGGCAGCATAGGGTAATTAGGCAAGTTATTGTATAACGATGGTTTGTTCTGTAGACAATCGAAAAAATTATAGCTTAAAGGGGCTAATAATTTTGACCTTAAAATGGTTTTTAAAGCATTTATTCATTAAACACTAGAACATATTGTTACATATGTACATATATAGTAGTACACATAGTATGTGTGCGTGTGTGACTGTGAGCAGATGAATACATAAGTATATACACACACACACACACACACACACACACACACACACACACACACACAATCTGACACTTTCACTGTGCCTCCCACACACACCTCTCCCATGCTGTGAAGTTGTGAAGCCAGTCCCCGCAGATCCTCTTCACTGGCTAGAGGGTTGATTTGTTCTTGCACATCCACAACAAACTGTTGCCATGATATGAGCTGGTTGGGGCCGTTCAGTTTCCTCCAGGAAGGCAGAGTGGACAACAGCTTCTCTGCCAGCTGAGTCATTGGCCTGCAGGTCTGCGAACACAACAGAGAGAAATTGTACATTTTTTGCATTCTGGAGAAATTATATGTGTGTGTGCTTGTCAATGGGTTGCCAAGTCCTTCTGAGAGGTTGTTAACATGTTCTTTGCAGTTGCTAGGGGATCCTGAGTTGTTGCTAGGTAGTTACTTTGGGGGACAAGTCAAAAGAATAGACACCAAAGTGCTTTTGGCTACATCTCACCAATCCTGATATGTATAAACATATTCTCCTTTATGTTTTGATCTTATATCACCACTGAGAGCATGTTTTTGTCCTGTGGAAACATAGCTTTACATAGACGGTCTCCCAAGTGGATAACATTGAAAATGGCATATAAACAGGGTTCAAACTAGACATTGACGATTGAACACCTTTTTTGTATTGATGTGTGATTCTAAAAGATATAAAACAAAAGGTGACGAGTTTGCACCAATAAATGCATGATCAAGAAATTGCTTGCAATATTTTACTTCAATATTGCATGTAATTGCATGTAATATTTTACTGCTTAACTAACTTTCATGTACAAACAGGTGTCTATTAAAATACAAACTATGCATCTAATTTGACTTTTTAAACTGTATGTAAATACAAACACCTACTTTATAAGAAAAGTGTCTTGTGAACACTTACGATATCTATATAAATCTATTCTAGATCTGCCGGTTTCAGACAGCAGACTGAATATTTTCTTGCATAGACTGCTTGGCACAATTATGCATTATGCAAATGTATATTTATATCTTCTTTTATTTCTATAATAATATTATTTCTCTTATTATTATTATTATTATTATTATTATTATTATTATTATTTAAGATGCAGATCAGGGCGATGCGGTGGCGCAGTGTATAGCACAATCGCCTCACAGCAAATAGGTCGCTGGTTCGAGCCCCGGCTGGGTCAGTTGGCGTTTCTGTGTGGAGTTTGCATGTTCTCCCCGTGTTGGCATGGGTTTCCTCCGGGTGCTCCGGTTTCCCCCACAAGTCCAAAGACATGCGGTATAGCTGAATTGGGTATGGGTATGTGTGGATGTTTCCCAGTGATGGGTTGCAGCTGGAAGGGCAAAACATATGCTGGTTAACTTGGCGGTTCATTCCGCTGTGGCGACCCCAGATTAATAAAGGGACTAAGCCGAAAAGAAAATGAATGAATGAAGATGCAGATCAGAGCAAACTATTTCTAACTATTTAAAGGACTGACTTCCCATACATCATGTTTTGATGTTCTTCATGGAGAATCAAGTGTTATTTAGGGGGGTCAATGCACTCCCCTCTTTAATTTGCGCCCTGCATATAAACATTACGTAGTTATAAGTGTAAACAGTGAACATTTAAAAAAATATATAATGCATATTTAGTCATAATGTATATTATACTGAACTGATAAACTGATTTTTGGGGATTTATGATTCATTTTTATGTGCTAGAGTAAAACATACTTTCTGTTTTGTTTGTAAACTATTTCTTCCAAATGAAACAACATCCAAACAATTAATTTAGAGCATAACATGACATTTGGTCAAAATAACAAAAACATGTTATTTTTCCAAACATTTCTGTTGATTTTTAGACAACACAATAGCAATGTTTTTACTTCAGATGAGTTAGAAAAATACTTTTGGTAACTTCATTATCATTAACTTCATAATTACAACAAAACAAAACATTTGATATTCTGACCAAAAGTCATTTAAAGCCAAAGAAAATCCCCTCTAAATGACAATATGTTTATATGGAATTGGACAGAAATAGTATCAGGCTTTTACTCATTGAAACGAACCATAACATCGTACTCAAAGATTTTTCTGATAAACCAGAGATTCAGAAATCCCAGCAAATTTGCTATTGCAAAATGTAACGGCCTTTTTAATGCCGAATGAACAAACCAGTGAGTGGTGAGATATTTTGCTTGTCCAACGATTACATAAGAAGAAAATTGATAGAACTTTATTATATTTTGATTTCTCTGTATAATGAGACGATCTATTTCATTTTACACATGCACGGCATTTTCCAATGTTTTAGCATTGATTTTTTTTCAGAGAATTTAGAAGTGAAAACAAACTTATTATATTAAAATTACTGCATGATATTGTCCTCTTGGAATGTGTTCTACATGCAAGTACATTAATCCGATTAATCCAATGTAGGAGCAACATTAGAAACCAAACCACCCCTGACTGACCAATGAAAGCTAGAATAAATATTTGAACAGTCTTTTCCTTTTAAAATGTACACAAAAATCCAGACACAATAAACAGGCAGGTATGTGTAGGAGTGAGAAACAGAGAAAGATGTAGGAAGAAAACGAGGGTCTCACTGAGCTGAATGTTTCAATGTGTCAGTGTTTCAAAATGTGTTTTTTCCACAAAACAAATGTGTGTTCTGGTTATGTGGTATGGTAAAAGAACAAGAAAGCCTCAATACGGAGATTCAACTTAAAGCAAATTCAAGAGTTCTCACAATTTTTAGCCAATTAATTTCATTGAAGACCTTGTGATTAGTGCTGTTTAATGAATAATCATGACTAATCATCAAGTATAAGTTTGCATTTACATAACATATGTGTGTGAACTGTGTGTGTATATGTTATGTATATTGGAATGCACACACATCTACTTAAAAGATTATAGAGATATATATTCACGCACATTTTCTACACATGTATACATATCTGTAAACACAAACTTTTGTTTTGTATGCCATTAGTCATGATTAATGATTTAACAACACTATTTGTGACTGATGAATAAATATAAATATTTTAAAAAACATACAGAGACTACACTTAAATTGAGCAATGCTTCTATATATCTTTCTGAATAATTTTTTGTAGTAAAATTTCAATACTTAAACATGAGGGTTTCGAGATGTTTAATGAGAACGCTCCATTTATGCTAAGTAAATGATCATGATGCAAGTGGAAAGTATTCTCACAGAAATGATGGTGCTGCGGAGCTCTAACAGAAGGTTTCTCAGCAGCTTTATGTCTTTAGAGTTGGATGCTCCTGCATCCATGACAAAGAGCTTCTCAGTGATCAACAGATCATTTCCAAACCTGCGAAAAAAAGAAATCATGATGTAATCAGTTTAATCACAACAAGCTTCAAAGCGGAGTAGATCTACTAAGTTTAACAGTTTAGCTTATAATTAGGTTGGTCACATTTTACAATAAGGTTTAATCAGTTAATGTATTTACTAACATGAACTAATAATGACCAAAACATATACAGCATTTATTAATCAGAGTTAAAATGCTTGTAACATCAGTTACTGTGAGTTAACATGAACTAACAATGAACAACTGTATTTCCATTAACTTTAACAAAGATTAATAAGTACTGCTAGTAAATACAATAGCAAACATTAACTAACACAAGCTTATTGTAAAGTGTTACCGTTATGTTTTACCCATCAAATCACTTTAGTCAGTTTGATTTAATCATTCATTTTTTAACTGTATTAAATTATTTGCATTGCAATGCATTGCACATGAGTACACAATGAAAACATACGTACAACAGCATACACACACACACGCACACAATTTTGTTTTTATTTAGATTAAGAATAATTTCCTCAACACAAACGTGTATGGGTTAATCTAGTAACTACTGTATTATTAAAGAGATTCTTCAACCAAAAATGTACCCATTATTTACCTTTTTTAAAGTTTCGTTCTTCTGTTAAATACTAAAGAAGATATTTTGAAGAAAGCTGAAAACCTTTGACTTCCATAGTAAGGCAAGTTTATTTATAAAGCACATTTTATACATGATGGTAATCCAATGTGCTTTATATAAACATGAATAAAAGTATTATATTTGTTAATAAAACAAAAATAACAAAGAATAAAAATGATTAAAAACAGATTAAAATGTGTTGAAACGCTTTAAAAGGAAAAACAAAAAAAAGGAAAGAAGAAAAACAAACACAAACAGAAGTTAATAGTTACAGGTTTTCAGCTGTCTTTTAAACATCAGGGAGGTCAAAACAAATAAATGATGACAGAATTGTCTTTTTTGGTTAAACCATCCCTTTAAATATGTCATTTGTATTAATTGAATTACTCCTATAAGAGTGCAATGATCATCGGAGGTGTCACAGCTTCAGTTTACTTTGACTCAATCACCTGTTTCTGACTTCCTTCAGTAGAGATCTCTCCTTGTCATAGCTGAACTCTCCTCCAAACGATCGCGGCAGATTCACAATGTCAGCATGTGTGGCCACCAGAACCACACGCAGAGGATTCCTGATCTTCCCTCCAAAGGCTGCAAACACAACCGAACACCAGCCTTATTCTCTGTTCTTAATGTCTTTAAAGCATTAGTTCACCTCGTAATTGAAATTCTGTAATCAATTTCTCTCCCCGGAGGCCTTCATTCAATTTCAGAACATAAATTAAGATATTTTAGATTAATTCTGAGAGCTCCAAAGCCCTTTTCTGGATTTTAGTTTGAACATCTCGGGACTGTTGAAGGATGAGGCAGCTCTCAGAATTCATTGAAAAATATCTTAATTTGTGTTGTAAAGATGAAGGTATTGGAATGACACGATGGTGACTTTTAATAACATATTTTTCATTTTTCTGTGAACTAATGCTTTAATTTCAATGCATAATTCTGAACTATTTGAGAAACACTAGATTCCTAGATACACAGCAGACTCTAATGAAGCCTTTTTGGGCATTATCCATAGCACTATGTATGTGCCTGCTACTGTACTTACACAATTTCATCAAGCATCACTAGAAAGGCAAGCCAGGCTGAAATTAGCAGGGAGGTTTTGAGAGAGACGAGAATGAGAAAAGGACAAACAGAATCAATGAAGCGCACAGAATGGAGAACAGCGAAACACAGAGAACAAAACTGCATGCATGAACTAATTTCTGTCATTGGACCTGTCAATTTAAATAAGTGCAAATAATTATCTTTAATATTAGTAAGCTGCTTTGAGGAACTGAATCAGAAACAGCTTTCTAGCATGATGCAAGTATAACAAAACTGAATGGAGGAACCCGAGACAAAAGAACATTTAACTTGTCAGAACATATTAAACATATGCCGCAGATGGTATGCAAAACAGCAACGCATCCATCTAGTGTGTGGATAGAGAATAATAAAGGTAAAATTAGAAATGTGCGAATCCTTCCTATCTCAGCCAGATTGACAATCTCAATTGTACAAAAAAGCTAGCTAATTAAAGATTGACACTTTTTCTAAAGCAATTTTGTTGTGTCTACTCTGTGATCTGTGTTTCAAATTAATGTGATAGCATGTAATTACTGTTATTAAACAATCTGTACATATTTGACAGCCCTATTGTCATAGTAATAGTGTCATGAGAAAAATGCATTGTACAGTTATTGGTTATTGGTTTTCGTTGCTTATAATTATCATAAAAGGTAGTAAATGTTTTAAATTTACTAAATTTACAGCAAGAAGGTTGCTGGTTCGAGCCTCGGCTGGGTCAGTTGGCATTTCTGTGTGGAGTTTGCATGTTCTCCCCGTGTTGGTGTGGGTTTCCTCCTGGTGCTCCGGTTTCCCCCACAAGTCCAAAGACATGTGCTATAGGTGAATTAGGTAAGCTAAATTGTCTGTAGTGTATGTGTGTGTGAATAAGAGAGTGTATGGGTGTTTCCCAGTGAGGGGTTGCAGCTGGAAGAGCATCTGCTGCGTAAAACATATGCTGGATAAGTTGGCGGTTCATTCTGCTGTGGCGACCCCTAATTAATAAAGGGACTAAGCCAAAAAGAAAATGAATGAATTTTGAAATGGAGACACATAAATACTTATTTGATATGTATTTGTGAAATCAAATAATTGCTAAGGTATATAGAGTTGAAGTCAGAAGTATTAGCCCCCCGTATATTTTTTCCCAATTTCTGTTTAATGGAAAGAAGATTTTTTTCAGCACATTTCTAATCATAATAGTTTCAATAACTAATTTCTAATAACTGATTTCTTTTACTGATTGCCATGATGACAAAACATAATATTTTACTAGATATTTTTTCAAGATACTATTGACCTTAAAATTGTTTTAAAACTTTTATTCTAGTCGAAATAAAACAAAAAAGACTTTCTCCAGAAGAAAAATATTATAGGAAATACGGTGATATTGGAAAAATGGTATAGGAAATTGCTCTGTTAAACATCATTTGGGAAATATTTGAAAAAGAAAGAAAAAAAATTCACAGGAGGCCTAATAATTTTGACTTCGCACGCCTCCCACCAGTGCCGATATACAGCCATATCGCACTGCTACTCGTGTGATATTGCTCATATATTTATATATAAATAATATACACACATACATACAGTACATACACTTTTTAGCATAACAACATAGTATAAGTTCTCCTACAACCTCTTAATCACAGACTTCACTGCTTCAGCCGATGTCTGTAATTACTGTAATGGAAAGCCCTCTGGAAAGGAGGGTGGAAAAAAATCCATACATTGTATACTTAAGTGTCAGGACACACACATACCGATGCTGTCCTCTGGCAATGTGAGAGCCTTCAGGCAGTTCAGCCAGAATGTGACCTGGTTGAGCTGAGTTTCGTAGGGCTCCTCCAGGCTGAATAAGACCAGATGAATCGCTGTGGCATCATTCGCAGCGAAGTAGTCATATGAGCAATAATAGACGGGATTACCAGAAAACTCCCATATACTGAAGTCTCCAACACCTAAAAACAAACAAACATACACTCAAATTTGTGTTTTTTTTTTGCTGCTTGTTCAAACAACTTATTTCAAATAAGCTGAACCAACACGATTCTTGAGATTTTTTGGACAACTTAATTGTTTTATGTTCAATCCACTTAAATTTGTAAAAACAATTAGGTTAACAATTAATTTGTCTTGGAAGCCCAACCTTTTTTACAGTTTGTATGCATAGTCACGATACATAAAACAATGCTACATTATTGTGTTGCTTCTATTTAGTAGTGATGCATTAAATTGACCGAATGCGACAGTAAAGACATTTATGATGCTTTAATACACTGCTGTTCTCCTGATTCATTAAATAAGAGATTGTTCACCATTGACGTTGGTGTTCTGGATGTCGATGGCTTTAGTGGCAGTGTCGTCAGCCGTGGAGAGAGCGTTATGAACAGGACTGAAGACCTCCAGCACTCCTTTAGTCAAACTGGGCTCAAACATCATACTGCGGCTCCGCACACTTACATTCTCACAGCCAGGGTACAGGTTAGAGATGCTCACAGACACTGCAGGAAAACAGAAAGACTGTCAACTCAACGCTATCCCACGGCAATTCGCAACATTTTGATTTAGTGGCTAATTCATATAAATTTGTACAATCTCATTAGTGCAATTTGCTCATGCCCCAGTGATGGTTGGGTTCAGGGGTGGGGTTTGATGCCATGCCTCCTCTTAAAAATCATACATTTTCATACGAATTCGTACAAATTAGCCACTAAACTGACAAAATGTCAAAATAGTAACGTTTCTGCATGAGATCAGGCTGGTCAACTACATGGAATTTTACATGGAACTCCAGTTAGTTCATTTAGTTATAAACTACAAGCAGTTATTTCATTATATGAATATGTTGGTTCTGAAGGACAGCAGCCGCAGTACTATAAAAATGACACTTCAACAAAACCTACATCCAAAGCGGAGTGGATCTACTGAGTTGATCAGTTTGGTTTATAGCTATGTTTTGCCCATCAATCACTTCAGTCAGTTTGATTTACTCATTCATTTTTTAACTGTATTCAATTATTTGCACATCAGTGTACAAAGATAACATACATAAAATAGCTTCCACAAGGCAGGATCTCATTTGGGTTTTTATATTGGAAAACCGAATTGGACATTTCCATCCTGTTTGAAAGTTTTCACCATCTGCTTTTAATGCATTGTGTTTCCTTCTGGAGCATCAATGAGAATTGGAATCCTTTTTTAATAGCTGTGTTTGAGTCCCTCAATTGTCCTCAGTGTGAAAAAATGGATCGAAAATTCATAATAACTGCTGAAAATAGTTTAACTGTTCAGAAAAAACCAAGGGACTCACACAGGATTAGTAAACTTTTACAGGGAGTTATTATAATAATTTCAGCTGTTTTGTATTTTGCACGATATGTAAACATATTTTATGTCAAATATCTTACTCAGGACAGTACTAAAAATAACATGGATTTTGTATGATCCCTCTTTGTAAAAATTATTCAGATATTTACAGATTCCGCAAGGTGTTCACATAACATGGAACATACACACGCATTCATTTGTTATATTTGATTATTAATTTTTATTTTATGATTAATTATTATTATTTATTTTTTATTATTAATATATTAATTATTCCCGAATTGATGAAGTAAATAAGCATATTTTTGAATAATATTTTCTATAGAAAATAGGCTATTATGCAAAAGTATGGGATAACCCCAAATTACTATCACCAATTTTTGATCAGTTGATCAGTTCATTTTTCTCTGGTTATTCAATGTGCACTTATTAAATAAATTGCAAACACTAGAACTAAACATTCGACCCTTTGGAGGGAAACTTTTGGAACATTTCGGTTTCTGGATCAGGCTGCATTGTTTTCAGCCTGAGGGGATGTGATGTGAAGTGACCTCACGAAAGTACAAATAACTCGGACATGAAAACTCTGGAGGCGAGGTGAACTACAGACTACGCAGCCTGAAGACACAGATAAACAAAGAAATAGTAATTTATGCTTCTTATATATTCTTTGTCTTTGGTTGAATTATGTTTTTGCTTGATTCAAAATCTGACCAACATTTAAATAAGTAGATACATTGGGGAATTTGTCTGTTAACATGTAACATTTTAATAAATTCTTTTGAAGTCAATAAAAAATTTATTCACTCCGCTTGAGCAGATTTAAAGATCCAAGTCAGTTAATGTCCAAGCTTTCCCATCATTAAAAATTAAGCAAGCAGATTAATCATTGCATGACTGGTATTGATATTTGTTTTTCAGTGACTTGATCAGTTGAAATGCATTACTGTTTTCACCTGAAATGCGTTCAAATTCATGTAGCTGAAAGCTTTAGTTATGATAAATACCATGATCAGGGTTCATACAAATTTTTACTACTTAAATTCCATGTATACCATGTATACCAGTATACGTGGTAAATAATAAGACAAGCAATGCACGTTCAAATTTATTACAGCATGTTGTAGAACATGCAACAATCTATTTATTTTAAATAAAATTGTATATCTACGTGAAATGTATTTAGATAATGCTTACACAGTACTAATAATGTGGGAGTATGTGATTGGCCAGCTACAAAAAAGAAGTAAAGACAACTAACCTACATTCAAGTATAGAGATATTTGTTAAAGTCATTTCCTTGAATTTTTTTCCAAAAAAATTTACAGGCCTGGAAAATGCCATGTCAAAAAGACCATTCAAACTCTGCATGATACTGATTGACAACAATATAGTCATACCTTCATATTTATTCTAAATGAATTAAAAGAATACCATAGTACAATTTTAATAAAGGAAAGGACGGGAACAGATTTTATTATTATTATAAATTTTTTACAAAATTTAACACATTTTGTTTAACTTCTCAGTAAATTGTAAAAAAATAATAATAATAAAAAAAAAAAAATCTGAAAAACTGTAAAACAAACAAAGAAAAAAAAATAATAAAAATGAAACAAGTAGCTCAAAATCATTTGATGATTGGTGGAAACCCACCACATGAGGGCGCTCTTTGCTCAAGGCCTGATACTAGCTTTCCTAGTAGAAAAAGCAGAAAAAGATCTTTGCATAGTGGTTAACGATCTGCTAATAGGTGAAAACACAGAGGGTGATCTACTATCCCTATTATGTGTACATAATTAAAATTATGTATAACAAAAATAACAAAAACAAAAAACAAACAAACACATGCCAAGAGCAATTTTAGTTTGGAGAAAAAACACGAGAGAGTCAGATGACTCAAACTTTTCTTTTTTAAACCCAGCAAATGTGTTAGTCACACTGCTCTGCATATGTCTCGCACTATCAACGCCTTCCACTCAACTTTGCTTTTTCTACAAACTTTTCTCACAGAAACCCTGGGATGGATTTCTCAGTTTGGCTGTGGCAGTATTTGTGAGAAGGAAAAAAAAAAAAGTTTGTTTCATAGGTAACACATTACATTGATGAGATTCCGCCTTTTAAAGATAGACGTATGACGTGCGCTTGTGTTAATCTTGGAATGAGTGAGGACAAGGGGAAAAAAAGCGTTATTCTCAGAGTTGCTAAGCCTAAATTTGAGCTTTTCTATTCACATTTTTCCACATGGGTAATATGGATGTTCTAGAAAAAAAAAATCAATAAACTTAGTGAATACTGAGTGGGAGGTACGTTTGATTTTGTTTGTTATTTTTACTTGCCATGAATATAATGTTACACTTGGTATTAGGGATTGGTGACACCACCATTTTTAATGTGTTATGATATCGATTCTTTTTGACAAAATTTTAAAGACACTGATACAGA
Source organism: Danio choprae (assembly GCA_903798125.1). NCBI lineage: Eukaryota > Metazoa > Chordata > Actinopteri > Cypriniformes > Danionidae > Danio > Danio choprae. Next base: position 2,000,625 of record CAIGQW010052710.1, read on the forward strand.
TACTGTTTAGTATCTTAAATGTGAATGACAATTTTCATTCATTCATTTTCATTTCGGCTTAGTCCCTTTATTAATCTGGGGTCGCCACAGCGGAATGAACCGCCAACTTATCCAGCATATGTTTTACGCAGCGGATGCCCTTCCAGCCGCAACCCATCTCTGGGAAACATCCATACACACCCATTCACACTCATGCACTACGGACAATTTAGCTTACCCAATTCACCTGTACCGCATGTCTTTTGGAATTGTGGGGGAAACCGGAGCACCCGGAGGAAACCCACGCCAACACAGGGAGAACATGCAAACTCCACACAGAAATGCCAACTGACCCAGCCGAGGCTCGAACCAGCGATCAGCGACCTTCTTGCTGTGAGGCGAACGTGCTACCCACTGCGCCACTGTGAGGCTGACAATTTTCAAAGTAATGTTAATTTTCTAAATGAATGAATAAATAAATACACAAATTTCACATTCACTTGACTGATTTCTTCATTTAAAAAGCTTTAACTGCACAGATTTGAACTGTTTAAGTTTAGAATACATACACATGGTCACTGTTGTGTCAGTCTGACCAGTCATGAAAGAGTAGTGTCATCTTCAGAGCTCAAGCAGACAAATTATTAGCATATTTAAAAATATTGATACTTTTTAGAAAATAGTCACACCAAATTAGTAGCTTCAGAGTATCGACATATCCATACTACAGCATCGATGCACAAACAAGCTCATTTTCACAGTGTTTTGCTCCTCCAGATTATTTCCTCTTTATTCCCTACAGTAGAATAATTTTCAATATGCATCAGTAAAATATTGCTGCAAAAAAGACTCGTCTTGAGTTTTGGGGGTTATGCGTGGTCTGCTGAAAGTTGTCTTTTAGCAAGTTATCTAATTTTATAGATGAACTATTTGAAAGAGAGATTTTTTAAAACACTTTACTGATTGTTTAGTTTAAAGGAAGATGGGCCATGTCCACACAAACATTGTTTTTTTTCAATTCAATTCAATTCAAGTTTATTTGTATAACGCTTTTCACAATAATAATCATTCTAAAGCAGCTTTCCAAAAAGTTGCACATTATTACTACATTACAGTTAAGTTATTACAGAAAAGTTATGTAAAGGTTGGACAGTGGTTTGGCCATTCGTCCACATAAAACCACAATATCAGGTGACTGTTTCTGGTCAGGAAGATTTTCAGAAACTATGTTCACAGTCTGATCGTGTGGCCACTAAAACCTGATTTAGATGTCAGTGGGCACACTATTTTCTCTTTTCTTATTGGCCAACACGGCTGGGTTCATACCAAATGTGGTAGACGCAATTGAGGCGAATACTCTACATTCAAAGCAAACGAATCACAAATTCTTCATTATTTGTGCCACATGACGCTAATTCACCTGTGCTCACATGCTTGCAGTGACTTTGTATGTAACTTACTTGCATGAATACTTAAATCCACATTTGGTATGAACCCACAAAAAAATAAAAATAAAAATAATTAATCACAGCCTGTTGGTTTAGTATGCCCTTGACAGTGCATCACAGCGCGTTTTCATGTGGACAGAGATTTCTTAAAACAAAGGTGTTATTCATAAAAATACCCATGTACAGTACATGTGGACAGGGTCTTACTATTATAATTCACGCAAAGCATCATGGGGGTGTTAAATTCAAAAGGAAACCACGTTGCCCTACCTGCAGGTTTGGAAGTGACCGGCGAGGCTGGGTGTCGGACAGGGTTGGTCAGCCTGGTCCTCCTCCTCCTGAAGAAGCTCCTTAAAATGCCACACTTCAAGGACTCCACCAGAGCGCTTTTCCCTGCTCCAGAATGGCCAAACATCTTGAGTTTGAGCCGAGGTTGGAGGGTCTGTGTGGGCCGCAGCTGCTGGATGTAAATGCTCTTATGGTTGTCCTGTAAACCCAGTCGCAAAGGGCATGTAAATGAACACAATCCAGTGGCATTACAACATGACATATGGACTACTGACATAATGGTAATGTGGCTGAGAATGTGTGGCGCATTCTAATGAGTGTAATTTATAGGCTCCTAATAGCTAGTATTCTGAGTCTGCCAACTGAGCTTAATCCACTTCCAAAGTAAAGAGCAAACCGCGGAATGAACGTGAATGCCAAGTATATTATCTTTCCAAACCTGAAGTCAAGTTTGTAGTTCATATACAAACCATACATTTGAGAAGTAGATGAGCTTTGAGTAAATGAAGCATTATCGACAATTTAGAGGTGATCCTTTTGTACCCGTTTTAAGTGTTTTATGTAGTTTTCATCAGAAATATCCAAGTTAAATAGGCTTATTTAAATGATGGCTTGAAATAATGAAGACTGATGGCTTCAACAAACCATTAATGTACCATTAATTATTTTTTTCACCTGAAAGTACAAATTTAAGTGTTTTTTTAAAAAATGTTGAAATAGTGCAGACTGACGGCTTTAATAAATCATTTAACAATCCTGTAGCTCTCAGTTGGTCAGATTTTAATGGTGAATAAAACTGTCATTATAAATGATTCTAATATATGTAGTTTTTACTTTATTTGACTGCTGTGTTCTTCTATTTAATACTTTTTTGTTAAGAGTTTGAACTCGTCTGTTCAAAATAAATGATTTAACCCTTGTGTGCTGTTGGGGATGTTTTCATCCACTCTGGGGTGATTTGGAGTCTTAATTTGGCCACAACTGTCTCTGTGTTTCAGCAAATGAAATGATATTTGGTGACATCTTATGTTGACATACATTTTGGGAAAAATACATTGAAATTTTGAGAAAATTCAACAACACACTCTGGGCAAATTTACTACCGTTTCATTATGTTCGTGGCTGTTTTTGCCCCATTGACTTTCATTATAATGACATTGATTGCAAATCCATGACACCATTTAATCATGCATTCTTGATTGTTGCTGGTTTTCCCTGTTGGGAGGAGGTAAATTTGTGATTTTTACTGTTGGTTGTCAGTTACAGTGCAAAAAAGCTTAGTTTCTGCCTTCTATATGGGGTATGTGTGTGTGTGTGTTGGTGTGTGTGTGAGACAGAGAGAGAGAGACCTTTGCACACTTATCTTGATTTGTCTGAGAAAATCAAAATAAGAAGCTCAGCTCTTTACGTAGCAAACATAATAAGTGTATTTATGCACACACACTATAATCTGCTGTTTTACTCCATAAAACTCCATATAAAAGTCAGAAACTTTTTTTGCACAGGCCTATCGATCAACAGTAAAAAATGCACTTTTTACCTCTTCCTGACAGGGAAAACCAGCAACAATCAAGAATGCATAATTATATGCTGTCATGGCTTTGCAAAAACAGCCATGAACATAACAAAAGGGTAGTCAATTTGAACAGTTAAAAAAGGGTAAAAAAAAATACTAAAATAGCCTAAAATAAAAAAATAAACTACCAAAATTTGCAGCTAATTTGAACATATTTCAAGATGCAATACACAGCTATAAGGAGATGGATTTTGCGCCAATGAAATTTCACGGCAAATTACAAATATTAATTTTTAAAATGACAAAATCAGTTCATCTGAATTTCTTTTGGAGCCACGAGAGTCATTCTTGAGAGTAAAACTGACATCTCTTGGAGGTGCCATATTGAAGACAACAAGAATCTCATAGGAATTAACACAGCACTAGTGTAATGCAAATGAACATCTCTTGAGTCTCAGTGAGATGAATAATAAACAAAGACTCGCACCTTTTTCAGCTTGGCCAGCAGCACTGCTACATGCTCCTGCTGCTCTGCCGTGGCCAGATCCTCTGCCGTCTTTCCATCCTGCAAGACACAATGACAGTGATGGATAAACTGCAGCCACAGAACATTACAGGCAATGCAGCGTCAGTGACACAGATGAATGGGTAGACCTGGATAAATAAAAGTCCATCAGCCTTTCATCTGCTCTGTATTACCAGAGCAGCGCGCTAATAAAGCTCTGACAGATAGAGAGATACATGAAGAGAGGGTGAGTGAGTTTGCAGGGTACAGGTGTAAAAAAAAAGAAAGTGAGAAGCTAACAAGGGAAAGCGAGAAAGAAAGAAGAGAGCGAATATCAGCTAACAGCTCAACGGTGTGACTCACAGTATGTTACAAAAGCTGCTCGAGATAAACAGCGGGTACAGCTATGATTATGGCTGAAATTATTGACAGGTGTAATGCTGCTTTCAAGACACAGCAGATTATTACAGGGTGAGAGCACTTTAAGGACAACACAAAACTCATATGATTTCAAACAAATATGAGTCAAAAACTTCACAAAGTTTTTTTTTTTTGGTTTGTTAGTTATATGGGATTGCATGCATTTTCCTTTTTCTGTCTGACTGCTTCTCTTACTGAAAAAGAGTTGTGATAAAGAATGTAATATTCTCCTGAACTAGTTCAATTATTCACCCACCTGCTCCCACTTCTGCCTATCTATCTGTCTGCCATTAAAAACAAAATCTCATTGCCTGCCAGAAGACATGAAATTACACATACTTAAATTTATATTATTGGTTCATCCGCTTAGGTTTAGTAATTTCACTTTTAATGGCATGGCAATAAGATATTTCAATAATCTAATAATAACATTTTCATTTTCATTAAAGTAAACGTACTGAATCTAAATATAAGAGGAAAATAAAATGTCTGATAAAAGGACACAAAAACACATAGATACATACACACATACATACAGTAGACACAGACAGACAAACACCCATGCACATACCTGTACACAAACGCATGCACGCACATACACACACAGACAGACAGACATGCACCCACCCACCCACACACATACATGTACACACAGTGAGAGAGAGAGGGAGAGAAAGAGAGCTTTGTTTTTGTTAATTGTGGGGACCTTATATAGGTTTCAATTGTTGTTTATACTCTACAAACTGTATTTTCCCAAAACTGTATTTGTACCCCAACCCTACACCTAACCCCAGCTCTTACAGGAAACTGTGTGCAGTTTTACTTTCTGAAAAAAAAAAAACCCTCATTCTGTATGATTTAATTCTTAAAACAAAAACAAAAAAACCCATCAGCAACGTCCTCATAATTCACTATCTACTTGTAATACCCATGTCATTATACACATTTGTGTTCTGATAGTCGTGCACAAAAAACATGCACAAGCACAAGCACACGCACACACACACACACAGACACACACACACACACACGCACACACACACACACGCACACACACGCACACACTCCATCAACCTCAGAGTTAATCACCAAATTAATAATCTACATAAAGTGGACGGCCTGGAAGCTTTGCATTATGATATGGCACTAATGTCCAAAACCCCAGATGTCATTAATACCCAGCGACCCCCTGGAAATAAATGTACCCATTTAAGTCAGTTAATAAGAACCAAAAAAATCTACATTTTTAATCCTTTTGTGCTCTAGCTATGGAGAAATGCTATGACACAATGCATAACGCAAGCATCAATTACACACCAAGTTCACCTCAACTTGGCTGTTCATGCACTGCAAAGATTTCTGTCTTAGTGTGGAAACGACAAAAGTAAAAAAAAAAAAAAAGCATTAATTTCATAAAAACCAAATTGATGCACACAAGGATGTCCCATGAGGTTTTGACAGCAGCACGCAAATGTGCGATTGCTATTATGAAGACACCAGCTGGGGCAAAGAGAACCAGAGTGAGTAAAGTATATCCCACAGAAAGGTCATGTGTAGAAATACACACACACACACACACACACACACACACACACACACACACACACACA
>CAIGQW010052710.1:2006400-2019645 GCA_903798125.1 Danio choprae
ACACACACACACACACACACACACACACACACACACACACACACACAAACAAACAAACAAACAAACAAACAAACAAACAAATTCAAAAACACTTGAAAAAACAAAACAAAACAAAAAACCAAACAAACTTGAAACTCAGCAGCACATAAACCTTAGGGCAGTCTTAAGTAAAAAAAAAAAAAAAAAAAAAAAAAAAATTCTATATTTTTACCCAAAACCCAGCACAGCCCTCCACCAAACCCATAAAAAATTTAACACCTCAGGATACATGTACACAATCGTAAAAACACACACAAAACACCTGGGGCCACAAGCACAAGCAAACCACACAAGCAGAAAGAGCTGTGTTCCTCCTCAAACTGATGGGGACAAATTAAGCAGCCTCCTCTCTGAAAAGCAGCCCACGCGCAGCAGAGCCACACGGCAGAGGTGTTAAAACACCCGGCGAAAAGCTATAGTAATGCGAGCGTTTGGTGCAATGTAATTACTCTTATCTAACGTCGCTTGATGAAGCACGCGCTTTCCTGCCAATTAGACTTTATGAGATATGGCTACAAATTCTCCCGTACAAAACAGCCTATTTTCTTATTCACTGTTTTTGTGCTCCTGCTCATCTGCAGCTCACATCACGTGTCCCCATGAGGATGTGCTTGCATTCATTTATTGATTGCGTTTGTCTCTCTTAAGATTAAAGATGACTAAAAATCTCAAGGCTGAATAGAGCGTCATCATGCGAGGGAACCAAATCTAGTTTCCGTCAGACACACTGACAAAATATTTTTCATATATATTTTTGAAGAAAATGTGAGTGTTCTGCTTGCCAGGGTGTTGCTAAGGTGTTCTGGAAAGTACTGATATGATTGGTTGGTGGCCCAAGTCAAAATAGGCCATTTATTTTAATATCCGACCCCAACTAAGTGAAACTCTTATGTCTGATCATTTTAAACACTTGGGTCAGTAAGATTATTGAATACTTTAATTATTTTATTCAGCAAAAATGCAATAAATGAATCACAATTTGATAATAAAATCATTAAAAATTGTATAAAATACTTGCTAATTTTCTATTCACCGAAGAATGCTGAAATATGTATATCACAGTTTCCACAAAATAACAAGTAACAACTGTTTTCAGTGTTTAATATATAACGATTTCTGATTTGTGAAGGATTTTGTGTCACTGAAAACTGGAGTAATGGACTATCTCCACTCACAGGAATAAACTACATTTGATATACAATTATACCTTAAAAATATATCTAGAATATATAGGAATATAGAATTATTTTTCAATGTTGAAGTTTAATAACATTTAATATTATCGACTTTACTGTATCTTTTAAAGCAGACTTGTTGAGTACAAGTACTTTACAACAAGGTAATGCATACATAAACACGAACTAACAACTAATAAAAGAACAGACAAAGCACTGGTGTGCCTATTCATTTATAAAACAGACAATATATAATTAGAAATGTACACTTGTCAATAAAAGCCACTTTGTAATAATGAAGAGTTAAATTTTCAACATTAAAACTTGAAACAGAGATTAAAGTCCTATATAATGCAATTTTAAATGATAAATCAACCCCTATTTATCATGACTACCCACAATTTCTGATACAAAACTGGTACAATTTAACAGTTTTTTTATTGTATAATTCATGATAGCTTCACCCCAGTCTTTATTTAATCTTATCCTAGAATTTTGATTGTAATGATGTCTTAGTAAATGTTTATCAATTATGATAAAACAACATAAGTGCTTTCATTGTTGATTAGTGGTAATTCTTTTTAACACACTGAACCTTACAAAAAACAAAAAAAACAAAACAAAACTGTACCCACCCATGCTATTGTACGACCTGACATGACACCGAAGAGAGGAAAAAAAAAGAAAAAAAGAGCACAACACAAAGAGTGAAAGACACATTAATCAATGGCGTCCTACATGTGGAAGACATTTGTTCTTTCTTAAGCCACTGACCCGCATGTCTCTGTCAATGAATTATGGATTGTCAAACTCCCCGTGTGCTGCAACATGCATTGTGCATCAGCCGCTATACAATATTAACACTGTGGAGGAGCAGTGAAGCTGGTGTTGGGGCAGGGAGTGCGAGTGTGGGCCGCCCTGGGGTGGGGGATGAGATGTGGGCATTATTGATTGAAAACATACATTGTTTAGGATGAGGCCATTGGGGTTTATGTTGTGCTTCACAGGTGCTGAAAGCCAAACCAGGATTTTTAATTGGCACATTTTTATTAATAAGCCTCACTTTGGAATGGTAAATCAGATGGTAAATCCTTATATTATTTATAAAAATAAAATCTCTGAACACTTGATAAAGGCTAACACACTAATTTCCATAGTAACACACATTAAAAGAGCCAGAATGTGTTAGATGTAAGAAAGTGTATTATTTTAGAGACCAACACACGTCCTGAGGCTCCACGAGATGAAACGCAGCTGATCGTGAGATTAAGAATTTAAGCAGAGAATGGTAATCTAGGCTGTCTCGAATGATAAATGAACACTTATTTAAAGAGATAAAGAGCCTGGAATTTGATTAATGTGCTGAGAGGGCAAGACACCAGAAAATTGGAGATCACCTCTATATCTAACAGGGAGAAGACGGCAGGATGGAAAACGGTCAAGCAAAATCCAAATTTACATGTTTTTACTCATTTATTGCACAGTAAAATAAAAACATTTTGACATTAGAAAAGTTAAAGGGATAGTTCACCAAAAATCAAAACATCTAAAAAGTAAAAAAAATATTTTGTCACTCTTCACTTGTTCAAAACCTTCATGGATTTCTTTCCTTTTTTGAACACAAAAAAAGATATTTTCAAAGAATGCTGGTTGCTGGCACCTATTGACTTCAATAGTATTTTTTTTTTTTCATAGAGTCAGTGGGTGCCAGCAACCAGCACTATTCAAAATACATTTGTTTGTGTTCAACGGAAACTCATAAAGGTTTAAAACCACATGAGGGTGAATAAATGAAGAGATGATTTTCATTTCTGGGTGAACAGTCGCTTTAAGAAATTAATATTTGGTGGAATAACCCTAATCTCACAACAACTGTCACTTTCCTGGGGAAAATAAAATTGTATTCAAAATTTGGAGAGAATTGGAATCATGATAGTTCTGCACAAATGTCCATGAACTGAGCATAAATAATACGTGTATTGTTACATACCGATATATTATTTTAAAAGTAAAAAAAAATATATTTAATTGACCTTTTGCAATGTTATAAATGTTATTAAAGAAAAAAATTGTATGAATATTTGTTTGAATAAAATGATTTCTTTCTTTTTTCAAAAAACCCAAATAAACAAAACAAAACAAAAAACAAATAAAGCAAACTGACCAATGTATATATATTTCTTAAAGAGATATTAAAAAATTTAAAATAAAACTGCTTTCATTCTAGCCAAAGTTAAAGAAATAGACTTTCTCCAGGAGTAAAATAGAAATGTTATAGGAAATACTACAATAATTTCTTTGGTCTGTTAAACATCACTTGGGAAATATTTGAAAAAGAATACAAATTTCACAGGAGGACATATAATACAGTATAATAAAGTATAATATAATATAATATAATATAATATAATATAATATTATATATGTTAATTAACCCCATACAAAACCCTGAAGAATGTTGAACTTACATTAGTGATGGCCTCAGTGTTTGCTCCTGAAAGGCAGAGATGCCGCACCACCTCCAGACCCCCGTTACTTGCTGCCAAGTGAAGAGGTGTTCTCCCAAACTACACACAAACACACAACAAACACCTGTCTGTCTCTCAACAACTCATCACAAATGCCGAAAACAAGAGGTAGAAGAATGCTTTTGCCAGAAAACTGTTCAAGTGTGAACTATATGATTAATAGTGCAAAAAGCTGATGATTCAATTTCTCATTAATACAATTCTGTTCCTTTTCACCTGTAAAGCCCTCGGTGAGAGGAAACGTAATTTTTCTTCCGGCTGTAATGGAAGTGGCATTTAATAAAATTGCATAGAGAAGTAACAACTTGCTATGTATAATTGGTATGTAAAAATGGAAATAAAGTAAACAGGGACTTTAAGAATCCAAATGTGAGTGGATGATTCAAGACTAAAAGGAAAGAGTGCTTCTATAAATAAGGAATACAAAAAGACAAGCAAAATTAAATACCCTATTTACACCTAGAATGATTACTATAAACATAACTTATGATAATTATATTAAGATCCACATCACCAGATTATATTGTTCTGTTATGTAAATGCTCAAGCTCTTGAAAGCAGAATTCTGGTTGGCTGTCAATAACGTATATCTGATTTTCATCAGATTTCATCAGTTGTAAAAAATAATTTTGATTCCAGCAATATTGTTTCATTGTGTTATTGTTTGCTTCATTCATTTCAGTTGTGGCGTAGATTCGGTTAAAAATTATTTTTAGTACAACATCTTAATCTTTATCATCCTTGATGGAAATTTTACTTAAAATATTGAAAATGTGTTTATTTGAAATTAAGTTAAAATACTATACTACACGCAGCACTGCATTTTAAGTAGAAATAAATAAAGATGAAATAAAATTATAATATTAGATGAAAATCTATAAGCAAAAGTTGTGGTTGAAAAACAAAGACAGGAAATGCTTGAATAAGCTGAGGCAATAAAACTACTAGTTGTAAATAAAAAACAAAAACAAAATAAAAATGTACTTAAATAGAAATATGAAAAATCAAAATAAATTAAAATAAAAAACATATATATATTTTTTTATTAATAAATGTAATATAAACATAATACCAACTGGATCACACAAAGAGATTGTACATTTCTGTCATCATTTACCATTTAATTGTTTGAGTTTCTTCTATTCAAATGGCTACTGGTTTCCAATATTCAACATAAGAAAGAAACTCAAAGATTACATGGTGTGTAATAGTTCAGTTTTGGGTGAGATATCACTTTAGGGGCTAAAAGAATCTTATCTTACAGCACATTTTTAACTGCTCGGGTCTAAAATACTGACTTTGTTGGGAATATCCAGGTTGGCTTTGGCAGCGCAGAGCTGCGTGACCACAGGCATGTTAGCGTCTTTACAGGCGATGTGAAGGGGTGTGTTGCCGTGACGATCTTGGTGGTCCACATAGCAGTGATGGCTGAGCAAACACTTGACCACCTCAACCTGGCACCTCCTCACTGCCAGGTGCAAAGCGATGTGACTGTCCTGAAACACACACACACAAACGCATTATTATGAGAGGGAGACCACACCATCTGAATGGCAAGCTATCAATAATTATGCATAAACTAAAGTATGAAAGGAGCCAGAAGAAAGTATTTGAACAATTTGGCAGAGCGAGCACCTGCAACTAAAAACAGATGAGAGTGAACTGTCACATTGACTTGAGAGTATGCAAATAAAAGTCCAACCAGGCCTAAAATAAAAAAAAAAAGTCTTAATTATCTTTTCAGAATCTTTTTAAAATGGAACCCATGCAGGTTAATGTGGTTTTTAAATTTGAAAAGATCATTTCTTTAAATAAATGTTTCAGTGAAAGTCTGCATTGTAAAAGCTTGTCCTTTCAGTGTGTTTCACAATTGATGAATACTGCACATTTATGATAATAAATGGCTTTTATCCACTGCTGATGAGCTATGCTAATGCTAACGTTTGTACTGTAATGCTACAAATTATTGCTTGCATTTTTTTTAACTCATGTTTGAATCAACAGCTGGAAGCAGTAAAAATGTTTCAAAATGACTGAAATTATGGCTTGTTTATCATTTTTTATAGTTAAGTTGTTATTGGTATTTTGATCCCATAGTTTGAAGAAATGTACAAACCTAGTTGCTATTCAAAATAAATGTTTGCATTTAAACGTCTCCTAATACCATATATGTTCATATATTAATTTGATTATTTATTTATAAAAAAAAAAGCAGTTTAATATGCTCCTAATTTTTCCAACTTTTAAAATTTTCATGTGATTTATTACGAACATTATTGCAGTTATTTTGTGGTGAAATGACAAACTAAACAGAATAATTCAGTGATCCCGGAATTGTAAAAATGTAATTTTTGAAACATATTTGTATATAAAAAATATGCTAAAATATAATGTAATGTGGGGCCTCACAGTGGCGCAGTGGGTAGCACGTTCGCCTCACAGCAAGAAGGTCGCTGGTCGCTGGTTCGAGCCTCGCCAGTTGGCGTTTCTGTGTGGAGTTTGCATGTTCTCCCTGTGTTGGCGTGGGTTTCCTCCGGGTGCTCCGGTTTCCCCCACAAGTCCAAAGACATGCGGTATAGGTGAATTGGGTAAGCTAAATTGTCCGTAGTGTGTGAGTGTGAATGGGTGTGTATGGATGTTTCCCAGAGATGGGTTGCAGCTGGAAGGGCATCCGCTGCGTAAAACATATGCTGGATAAGTTGGCGGTTCATTCCGCTGTGGCGACCCCAGATTAATAAAGGGACTAAGCCGAAATGAAAATGAATGAATGAATGAATAATGTAATGTAATATATATATATATATATGAGCAATATCACACGAGTATCAGTGCGATGTGGCTGTATATCGGCACTGTATATCGGCCTTAGTGTCCCACCAGTGACGATATACAGCCACATCGCACTGCTATGAGTGAGATATTGCGTTTATACAACAGTTTGACGGCATAATCGTGTATATATAAAAAAGAAAATTAAACATGGAGCGTCTCAAAATCCTTTTGTTAGAGGAACTACTTTCTTCTGCCATTCATTCACATCTGCAGCTGACGTCAGAACAGCAGGAACTGTTGCTACTTCACCAACATCACTTTAGAGCTAGTGTTTGAATGATTCTCTACTGTAATGTCTAGAGTGAAGACAAAACAGGTGATTTTGCTCACATTTTAAGATTATAAGCCTGAATGGCATGAAATGTCTACAGAGATTTCCCAGTTTTTCTCTGTTGCAATCGGGAGATCACAATAATTAACCCCAAAAACCCAAAGCAACGCAATCACTACCAGATTACTGTTGTTGTGTTTGTGATAAAGAGCATTTCTTCTTTCTTTCTGTTTACTGAACTAGTGTGCAGTAGCAAAAACAGGAGACTCATTAGAAACAGATGGCCATCTCCGGTTTTAAGACTTTAAGATGAGACCCATCTCACACTCAACAGATTTTAGTTATTATGGTATAAATACAACACTACAACATACAAAAGAGAGAGATCGACTTAGAAAGTCACTTACCAGTTTTATAATGATTTGATCAGATGTAGGTTAAAATTACGCTGGGTTTTTCCTCTCCTGTAAGGGCTTATTATGCGGTCTCTGTCACCATCTTGTGGATGGACAACGTCAACCGTCTTTGGTCTGCTCAATGACAGGCTAATGGCCGCCGACACGGTGTCTCTCAGAATTTATAAATATTTAAAAATAGGCACTATCCTTATAAATAAACTGCATAGTTGCAATCTAAATAACTACATTCTTGACTAAAAAAGCCTCAAAAGTACATTATGTTGTCCAACAGCAGCAATATTTGTCAAACTGTTGAGTGTCCTCTGCTTGTTGCTGTATGTGGGCGGAGTAATACACAAGGGTGAAGAGGCTGGACGAGTGCTGTTACTTGCAGAATATATCAGCCAATCAGAATCCAGAACCAGACAGAACTGTTGTATAAATATATTTTTTTACATTTTTACAATTCCCTGATCACTGAATATACAAAATTATTTTGTTTAGTTTGTCATTTCACCTGGTATTAATAAAAACATAAAAAGTGTTCCTTAAATACAATGCAAATCACGTTGAATAAAAGCATCTACAAAACGCATATATGGAAAATAATGAATGGCACGGTTCACCTTTACTGATCAATAAAACACACAACCACTACCACCAGCAGCATTAATGGTTAATCTCTGTGTGTTGTCTGTGTTCACCTTATCAGCAGAGTCCATGTCAGCCCCGTGCTCCAGCAGGCACTCCACAATGTCCTTGAAGCCGCGGGCTGAAGCAGTGAGCAGTGGACTCTCACCCTCACGGTTACGGGCATTAACATCACAGCCAGCCTCACACAGGGCTCTGGCCACTGCCGAATACCCGTGCCAGGCCGCGCAGTGGAGAGGCGTCTCCTGCTCCTGTGGAGGCATGAAAACAGACCAGGAGCTTATGAATAACCTTCAACACACAGAGCTAGCAAAACAACATTAGTCTGTGTCAAGGCCGTTTCACATGACGAATTGCTCTTAATTAGCTTGCAAACCCTGACACCTCCAATGAACGTAACAGTTTTAAATATACAATGTGTGGCTGTGTTTGCCACTTGGGACAGCTTGTGGACGGCTTCTGAATATTGGTTTTCTACAGAGTAAATGGGATGGATGCTATAGGGCAAACCTAAAATGCTGATAAAAACTCTTTTTTCATGCATCTGTCAGTTTTTAGATATTAGGCTTTTTATAACAGGTTATCAGTGTAAAATAAACATTGTAAAAACACTTTTAAAAAGTATCTTTATAGCATTTTATCAATTTGTATCTGTATATTTCAATTACAATGCATGTTTTTAAAGGCTATATCCTTAAAATATTTTATTTCTACTGCAGTTTGCCCTAAATCACTACTTCAGCAGTACTTTAATACATCAAAGTAAAATTTTTTTATTAATTACTTCATTCTAAAGGTTTTAATTTAAGAATGATATATACATACTCAATGTGCTTGTGTATATACACAATATTTTATTAAAAAAGTTAATTAAAAAGTTTAATAAAAGATTAAGGAAACCTATTTTCTTAAGGGGGTTGTACAACAGACGCGCAGTGCTGTGGCATGCATGTTTAGAATTTTTTTAAAACATGTGGCATGGTGTGTTGCGACACTTTACAGTGTCCAATGGGCTTTACACATATCATCCAAAGACCTCTGTTACATTTTGTATTGATTTAATTTTTGATAGTCGTAGACTGTAAAATAACTAAAATCCTTCAGCAATAAAGCATTCAAGGTGTGCCTGGAACTACTTTAGTGGTGCAGTCCACTGAAGATAATTGCACACCTTAGGCCCTGATCACAACAAACACCTCTTCTATTGGCAACAAGGATTTTGTACACAGCTTATGCATCCCGGGCCCCTCACATTCTAACTCATTGACAGAGCTGTGCGTATGTAGTTAAAAAAAGTTCCACTCTGTATGAAAAAAAAAGTGCCTGATGTCATGCACCAATATCGTTGATATAGTGGTTGCCTAGCAACATAAAAAGCGCAGAGCACTGCTTTTAAAGTCACTAAATTCAAATAGTGACTAAAGTCAACAAAAAGGCAGTACGGTATCCCTCACATAATCCCTCCATAATTATATAATGTTATGTTGTGCACAATTTATCATTGGCCTAATAACTGAACTATAATTTGCATACGTAATTTTAAAATGATTATATTTATAACATTTTTCAGAACTGATGCTTTAGGCTCGTTAATCTGAGTTATGGCATGTTTTATTTTTACAGTGCCTCTTTCCTGAAATCTATCAAAATAGACATTTCTTTGCCAGTTAATGGATGCCTTAGCAAGCAATATTTCTAGATGCACAGACTGTCATTCTATAGAAGTTGCTGCTGTGAGCTCATAGTGCTGAACAAATGAAGTGAGGCATGAACATGATTCTCTTTCAGCACTCATGTCACGTCAGCACTTGTGAAACCATTTATTCCATTTGCATTTCATCAAAGAAGCCGGAGACACAGCAGATTATGTTTATAAAATATTCTGCATTAATACAAATACTGCAAAATATACCACTTGATATTGTTCTTGAAAGAGGTCTTTTATGGTCACTAAGGCTGCACGCAATTATTCATTCATCCATTAATGCATTCATAAATAAATACACTAATAAATGCAATCATAAGATCTCTCAGAAATTATTAAAATATGTTGACTGTCTAAAGAAATATTATTTTCAATGCTAAAAATAGTTCTGCTGCAAAATATTTTTGTAAAAACAGAGAAATAATTTCTTCAATATTTATTGATGAATAGAAAGCTCAAAACAGAAATATTTTATAACATTCTAAATGTCTTTACTGCCATGTGGTTTTATTTTACATGGACCAGATACATAACTAATCCAACAGTAAATGGCACTGCAATAAAAGTAATTCTTATCACTGTAACTACCCTCTCATCATTAATATTACACAAAGGTAACTGAAAACTTTGACTTTAATATAACTGCGCAGCTAAGTGACACATTTTCCCACAATGGCTTGGAGTGTTCTCTGTGCGTTCTCAGTGAGTGAGTGTGTGTGTGTGTGTGTGTGTGTGTGTGTGTGTGTGTGTTACGTACCCGGTCCAACAGGTCAGGGTTGGCATGGATGCTGCAAAGGTATTGGACCACATCCACATTACCATAGCGAGCCGCCACATGCAGAGCAGTTTCTCCAGACTACAACAGAATGTCAAACATTACTCACATTATAAACTACACGCTGCTGACGTCTGCCCATAATGCAGTGATGAGCAGGCACTTTATTAATGTGATTACATGCACAAAAACAAAAAAATGCTGTGACCATGAGTCTGTGTACATCTGGGAAAAAACTAAACCCTGCTGAACAAGACTGTAAAAACAGCTATGAACATCATTAAAGAGGGCATATTATGCTCCTTTTGATAAGATGTAAAATAAACCTCCTGTGTACTCAGAATGTGACTGTGAAAGTTTCAGCTCAAGATCCACATAGCTTGTCAAATTTGGCTACTATTTAGATATGAGAAAAACAACTCAATTTTTAAGTGTTTTCTTAAATGCAACTTTCATTCAGAAGAGGCCAAAGCCTTTACGCGCAATTTTTGAGCTGGGGTCATCAACTGCAAATGTAAACATCATGCGAGTAGATTACATACAAAGTCAATGCAAATTTACTAGAGGAAGATTTCCGAATATGTGATGCACTTGCCGCGAATGCAGGGAATCGACCTCAATCACATCTTCCTAAAAAAGCCCTACTCACACTATATGATTAAAGCCACGATTTAGTCATTGAGACAAATTTGGGAAAACCTTAAAGATTCATATAAGTTAACAGTTGCGATCAGATTTTTCATCAGATGAAGTTCTGGCAGTGCCAAAAGATTTCAGATACTTTCCTGCATTGTGACTTCAGCTACGCTGAGTGTCAAACCAAGACCAATAGGAGTGCTAAATCTGATTACACAATCAGCCAGCACAAGTATGCGACAAGCACAGGGAAATGTCGAAACAGATTCTTTTCTTTTTCTTTTATTGAGGCACAGTGTAAGCAAAATTAATATTATATATTTTTATGTTTGCCATGATATATAATTTCAGAACGCAGGTTAGTGATTGTGTCATGGATGGATGGCATCTTTATTGTCTTTTATTGTCTACTGTGTTAGTGTCATTGTTGTTTAGTCTGACACTGAGAGTCTTATGGAGATCATATTTGTGCAGTCTGACAGGTTAAAATCATTTAGGATTGTTCGGGTTGTGTTGTAAAAAGATAGTTCACCCAAAAATGAAAATGTACTCACTATTTACTCTGCCTCAAGTGGTTTTAAACTTTTATGAATTTCTTTCTTAAAAAAACAAATACTACGAAAGTCAATGGTTGCACGTTTCTAGCTTTCTTTCAAACAGAAAGCAACATTCTCTTTAAGTAAAAATAAAATCAACTCAAGAGAAAAATCGAGGTGAAAAACATCCCACAAAAACGCATGTATTCCCTTCTTCTTTGGTGTGAACCAAGCATGACACTCCAGAAACAAAAAAAGTGAATCTCATTCAACAAAAATGAACCAAAACCTTCTAGACTGAACCGTTTTTTTTTCTGCATTAGTGAATAAATCTATAGCGCTATTTTGTAAAGTTGAGTTAATGCTTTGACTAGCAAATTATTGCTCTGTTCCAATGTTCTCGACTTTGCAAATAAACATTACACAATTAGAACAATTACCTTATAATTACAAAAAAAGTAAAAAGTCTGTCACTTGACAAAGTGCATTAATGTGGGATTATGAATTATGCTAACTAGGGGTGTCAAAATGAATAATTTGTATAGTGTGTTGAGATGCAAAAAAGGGACGATTTGGCATCGGTTTAGTAACAGAACATAACTGGTTCTGATGTATTTATGGTTATATGACGTAATATGTTTCAGTTGTATACTATGGCAAGGGAGGCGAGACATTTACAGTTAACAGGCAAGTTTACAGTTTAGCCAACAGACACTGTAAAATCAACAGGAATTTGGAGAGTGTATTTCTTTCAATGAAGCTGACTGGTAAACCTGGATTCTGGCAGTCCAAAATTCTACAAAATAAATGTTCATTGCAAACACAAATAGCACGTTTTTGTTGTGAACTTGGAAAATAAACACATACAACCCATCCATCCAATAATAATCTGACGTACAACAATGTAATTACTTCTCATTCATAATAGTGTTTGGTGATTGGATTAAATCAGGTCTTTCTCATGAATAAACACAGAAAACGCTATGAATTTGATCATGTCACTGCATACTCTCAATTACTGGCGTCATATGTTGCTCCAGCTTTGTTTTTAAAATCTGTAGAACTAAATTACTCAATTGCAAAAATAACCATTTTCCACTTCCAAATAAAATACATTAGCCTTAAACTGTTACTGGTTAACATATCAAGAAATGTGTTTGGGGATTTCATGATCCTTTATAGTATTTTCCTGATGGGCTACTGTGCGTAAACAGAATGCAACCAGTTCAAGGGAGATTTCCTCATGTGGTGACAAACCAGTCCTAAATCAGCTTTGTGCTAGATCTGAGCACAGAGCTTCTCCTGGCAACAGTTTAGACTGAGGCAGACATTTCAAACACTCAATTTACACCCGTAATGGAGCTTTGGACACTCCAAGTGCGATTCTGTATGACACTCCTGACAAACTCGACAACACTTCAGCCTGCGATTCTGCTTGACTGAGCGCACTTCACTGACTAGTGAGGCAGTCAACAAACGGTCAACAATTATTTCATACAGCGGCAAACCTTGGGCCGGCCAGTAACCATCGCAACTGCAAATTACCAATGGGAAGCAGAGAGGCGCGTGAACTCAGTAGGAAAGGTTTTCTGGAGAAAAGGTGCCGGATGGGGAAAGCCTTTGAAAAATCCAATCTGTGCTCTCCCTGGGGTTGTGATTGTTGTGTGTCTGTTTGAGTGTGTGTGTGTGTGTGTGTGTG
>CAIGQW010052710.1:2044140-2058299 GCA_903798125.1 Danio choprae
GCGTGTGCATGACTGTATGTGTGTGTGTGTGTGTGTGTGTGTGTGTGTGTGTGTGTGTATTATAGTGTAAAAGTGTAAAATATACAATACACAGGGTTTTTCCTGGCTCAAGAATCCCCAGAATTGGGATCCCCAATACATTTTTTTGCTACTTTAAAACAAACACATTTTACATTATTCTTGTAATCTATCCAGTTAAACATTATCTTAGTAAAAAAAAAGGCTAACATTAAATGCAATTAAATACAGGACCAGTGCTTGAGCATCACTTGGAGGTGGTACAGAGGTGGCCCTCTCGTAATTCTCTATGCAGGAAAAACCATGCAATATGGATTCATTATATTTTTTAAATTGTAACTGTAATATAATATACATTTGTGTATATAATGCACCTATTATTAATTTATAATGGATTTGCATGATTGCATAATTTATTCATTCATTCATTCATTCATTCATTTTCATTTTGGCTTAGTCCCTTTATT
This sequence comes from Danio choprae, assembly GCA_903798125.1. Taxonomy (NCBI): domain Eukaryota; kingdom Metazoa; phylum Chordata; class Actinopteri; order Cypriniformes; family Danionidae; genus Danio; species Danio choprae. The sequence continues at coordinate 2,044,626 of CAIGQW010052710.1, forward strand.
AATCTGAGGTCGCCACAGCGGAATGAACCGCCAACTTATCCAGCATATGTTTTACGCAGCGGATGCCCTTCCAGCCGCAACCCATCTCTGGGAAACATCCATACACTCTCATTCACACACATACACTATGGACAATTTAGTCTATCCAATTCACCTGTACCGCATGTCTTTGGACTTGTGGGGGAAACCGGAGCACCCGGAGGAAACCCACGCCAACACAGGGAGAACATGCAAACTCCACACAGAAACGCCAACTGACCCAGCCGAGGCTCGAACCAGCGACCTTCTTGCTGTGAGGCGAACGTGCTACCCACTGCGCCACTGTGAGGCCCCTAATTGCATAATATGTATGTATATTATGAAGTTTACTATACTACTATATAAAATTTACTTACTCATATATTAAGAATTCCATATGAAATTTTTATCTAAAATTAGCTTTTTTCTCAGCCTTCTGTTTATTTTCAGTTATTTCATGTCAAAGGCAATGAAAAGAACTTATTCATTGCCATAAAAGTGAAAGCACTTAACCTGCATACATGAGCCTGAGAAAACGCCATTTTCCAAATGAAAAATTTACATTTTAGAAGAAAATTTCAGATGGAACAGATTTGCATCTGAAATCTTCATATGTATATTATATACACAAATATTAGCCCTCCTGTGAAATTGTACTTCTTTTACAAATATTGCCCAATGTTTATGTTCAATAGAGCAAGGACACATAAAAAAATTGTTAATCAATTGGCCTAAAGTTTACCTAATTGACCTAGTTAAGCCTTTAAATTGCACATTAAGCTGAATACTAGCATCTTGCAAAATATCTAGTAAAATATGATGTACTGTCAAACTAAATAAATATTATTATATTAATATTTGTTATTAACTAAGTTATTAATTTATTAAAACTATTATGTTGAAAAATGTGTTGAAAAAATATAATACTAATAACTTTCTTCAACTTTATATAATAAAAAAAATTATACATACATGCATACATACATACATACATGCATACATACATACAAACATATTTCTACACTCTAGACTAAACGTTTCTATAACTATTTGTAGAATTCAGCCATGATCTGTGGTGCTTCTTTACCATTGTGTCAGGCGTGTTTTTCAGACTACATGTGAATGGAGAAAAGCAAGTATTGGACAGAAAACCATAACAATAAGAGTGTCTGTAATTACAGCACATCTCTATAGACTGACCAGTGGATGACACTGACCTACAAACTCCGGGGTACCAAAGATGTTTTTGAAATCATTGCCAAAATCGATCTTGTGGGCCAGGCCAAAGTCAATGAGCTTAATGCGCGGGTGAGGCACACTCCGGTTTAACAGCATGATGTTCTCCGGCTGAGAGAGAGAAGAAGAAAACAGACTGAAATGGAGAGAATCAGAGGAACTAATGATAGGTACAGAACAAAAACACAGCATGGGAGAGAGGGAGAGAGAGCAGGAAATCTGCCATAACACATGTAAATCACATGCAAAGCTACAGAAACGTTCTCTAGAAAGCACAGGCAAACTCAGGCCTGGCAGTAACAGATCCCTGAGTCGACATTCCATAGAAACAATACTTCCTTTAGTGAGCTGTATTCATGCACAGACTAATCTGTTTAAAGCTCCAATGACTTCAAAATATTTAAAATGTTAAGGAAAGCCATGTGGACGACTGCTCAGAAGGCACTGGATCCAATTACATAAATGTCCTTGCTGGAGTAACACAAAGGATTAGACACAAATTGCTAATAATGAGCAACCTTAGTGATTAACATATCATTTTATACTTTAGCTCAGTTATATTGGTTAATGTGAATGCTGGCTGCTTTGATGTTGGTCTGTCAGTTAAACCGGTTGCACAAGATTTTAGTAGGAGGTGAATCTCTGAACATCTAAAACTTTGAAATCAATGCCTATTAAAACATTAATTCAATTCCGCAATAACAGCCTCCAGAAATTTCATAGTGAAAAAAAAGAAAGAATTTATGACCACCCCAGCTCTAGGAGGTCCAGCAATTATGTTGAGGATGGAAATGAGTGGATAACCAGCGGAGAGGATGAAAGCGCCTTAAATTGATCTGTTGTGGCTGGTGATGTTAAATCGCCACAGTCTGACACTAGAGTGAAACTCAAATGTGTCTTCGTACCTTCAGGTCAAAGTGGGAAATCTGTTTGGAGTGCAGGTAACTGACTCCATCCAAGATCTGCTTGAGGAACTCGGTGGCCTCCTCTTCACTCAGTGACTCTTTCTCCGCTAAAAAGTCAAAGAGTTCTCCACCGGCCACACTGTAGACAGAGAGGACAGATGCTGACATTTACTATAGAGCTAGTCAGTTGATTACACCAGTGTATCCCAACCATGTTTCCTGGATGCACAAACTCTTCCTCATCAAACACACCTAAATCAACACATCAGAACATTCAAAACCTGAAATGAAAGGATCATATAAGGGAGACATCAAAATATGCACTATTGGTGTGCCTGCAGAAACAGGATTGGCAAACAATGGTTTACATAACCATCAAATCACTTTAGAACAACTATAAATTTCAAGAACCTAAAAAAGCTAATTAGGTATATGGAGGTCTGGATTTATCTGAAAATGGCTTCTATTATAAAAGATACAATACGCCTGCTTCACGTTACCATGATAATAAGTTTTGAATATTTTAGCTCATCCATGAACATGACTTCTGTAGGAGTCCCTTAGGATTCAACTCGATGACAACTCCGTTAATTTCACACTCAAGACTTGTTCACACCGGGATGACTTCCGCTTGCGCTTTTCATCAACGTTTAATGCCTTGTGACTAAACAAATGGCACCAATGTGATCGTGCACACCAAAGTCCAAAACGCAAGGTGTAAAAGCGTAATTTTAAAGAAAAGCCTCATGCTCGTTTTTTTGTTTTGTTGTGCCGCATCAAAAACTTCTCCACCAATCAGATTGGCACTTTTGTTCACATGCCCGGAGCTGCTGCATTTACAGTAAACACCATTTGGGGGGCGCTAAAGCACATAACGGTCGAGGTGATCCCAGTTTCACTTTCATTCCATGAAGAAGATGACGCACTGAGGTAAGATAAATGTGGAGCTGCCTTTTTCACTGCTGTCTGAACACAAAGAGCTTTGATAAGTGCAACCACAATAACGTCAGTAGAAGTGGAGAGTAGCAAATAGGATTTGATGGTGAGTTTCATTACATTTTACTTTACTGACTTGCAAGTTCATTAAGCGCCATCTAATGTTCAGGGGTAATTTTGCAGAGTAGTGTCTGTCTGCGGACTGCAAGACAGAGGCGTAACATGATAGGGGCGTAATTTGTTGTAGAGGCGTAACTTGAAGTTATGATGACACACATGTCAAAACTATGTTGTCGGCAATATGGCGCTGTACCCATCAGTTATTAAAGACTACACCTACTCCAACCCTTAACCCAACCATCACAGTTATAAACGTCTACTTCTACCACAACCCTAAACCCAACAATCACAGTTATTAACATACAGCCGCGAGTTGCAGAGGCTTTCATACTTGATGCACTCGCCATTATACTGTTATTTACAACCACAGGGGGCGACGCAGAGTAGACTAACTGTCATCACAAAACAGACAAAGTCAGCGAGTGGAGTTGCTAAATAAATGAATATAATGATACATCAAATGAATAGGTTGTGGATAAATTTGCAGAAACTCATGAAAACATTGGCTGAAAATGTTCTCTGGTAAGCATTTCCGCCATCTTTCCAACAACATCTCGTTGTGACATCTTACATGGCTTAATTAGATCTCGATAATTGCAAGTTACGCCTCCTTTATGTTACGCCCCTCTCTTGCAGTCCACAGACAGATACACTTGATTTTGCACATTAACTCTGCTCAACACAGATGAAAATCTCCTAGGTTTGAATGCAGAAAAATGTCCTGAAAAATGTTGACAATAAATGTGTGCGAAAAGAGTCCTATATACTTTTCTATTGTTTTTCAGTGTAAACACGCACTGGATGAATGTGTGTGACTGTTACGTCTTACATCTTGCGTCTTTCGAAGTGCTACGCATGTGAGTGCCACGTTTGTTTAGATGCCGTGTCAAGTTGAAAGATCTTCAACTTTCACATGCAGCGCAGCTCATCACTGTCAGGTCCAAAATCAGTGGGCCAATCAGAAGAGCTTGTAGGCGGGGCAACTGTTGCTAGCATCTGTTTATAGTAGAAAGCGGACATGACAACTGTTTTATTTACTGTTATATAATGACGAAGGAGGTGCTCATTGTGGCTTTGTCCAGATACCCTGAGTTACATGAAGTGACCTGAAGTGTTTGTCATGACAATGTTTCCCTATTTCTAATATCATTTTCATAATATCGCGTCACATGGACCTTGTGCTACACTGAATTTCATGTTTTTACATCTCGCATTTTTAGAAGCAAAGATGCGTTCGGTGTTAATGAGCCCTTACTCACGGCGTCATCAAACTACACTTGTTTATTGCTAATATGCACCCCCTAGTAGCTAAAACTGCATAATATGCTTTTAATATTCATATATAATTAATATTTAATATGCAATAGTGTTAACTTTGAAATTGAATTACAGTAATAAATGTAATACAATAAAATGAAACAAAATTTTATTTAAAAAAAAATAAAAGAAGTTTATTATTTTGTTAGTAATGTCAGAACCAAGCCATGAACATATTTTATGTACACCTAAACAGCTAGATTTAGGTAATTATTTTAGAAACCACAGACTGTATTCTGTGAATGCTAATTTACAAAGAAAGAAATGACAACTAAATTATCTGAGAATAAATTTGCCATACATAATAAAAAAAATTTAATGATATTAATAATAATAAAAAATAATCATCTTGAGTGAGTCTGTCTTATTTAAACAGAAGATCCAGCCTCTCTAATCGCTGTGAGTGATTATAATCATGACTATAATCATGGCTTCTGGGAGAGAACCAACAGGATCTGGGCATATATTTATTCAGCAGAAGGAAACTGCAAACCAGCTGCACGACGATGACATGATAACGCTTGCTGCTAATGGTGAGCTTGAGCAAGTGCAGCGACAAGTCACCCAGCTGCAAAAACACCGGCGGCAGATACGTCTTCCATCACCCCACACAGAAACAGAAAAAAAAACCCCACCGGCCTCCACCCTCAACAACACAAGTCTCACAGCTGCTCTAGTTCTGGCAAGGAACCAAGCACTTAATCAGGGAGAGAACATCTGATCGACATGTAAAGCAACAAACTGACATTTAGGGTGGGTTATCTGCAACAGATTAAAGTAGTCTAAACTACTTTAGATGTACCTCAAACAAAACATTTTTGATCTTTGTTTCCAGGAATGCCTCCCTGCTATCGATGAGTTTTTACAGCAATCTGTGTTCTATGTGTATTACAGTAAGGGAAGCCCTGGCCTAGCGCATGTCCTGAATGAGTTACGGGATTTCTAGGTTTCATAGATGAATGCATAAAAATTCATAGACGATCGCTGTATAAAGTGATTAGATCGAAAGCAAAAATTAAGAGGTAGCTGAACAGACAGGTGTTGATGGACTTCGATCACTAGTGTTTTAAACATTTTTAATCTCATCAAAATGAAGATGTCAGTGACAGAGACCCATTTGGACACAGAAACTTCTGTAGTTCCAATATCCCACGTTCACTTTCCTTTGGCTTTGTCCATTCTTTATCCTGGCTCGCCACAGCAGAATGATCCGCCCATATCAATCTGGAAGAAGTTATATACTGTACGTGTATGTGTTTTGGACACATGCATGCACATACACACACACACACATATATATGGGCGTGTGTGTTTGTGTTTTGCATGTGTAAAACACATTCACATACAGTATATAACTTCATCCAGATTGTGAAGATTAATACATTATAATTATTTCTTATTTATTATAAACTTATTTTGATATGTACTATGCTTATATACTCTTATGAGAAAATATTCTGCTAAAATATAAGTACAAGTTGTCAAAAATGCAGGCTGACAACATTAAAAACAATGCAGGCAGGGTAAGAGAAAAATCATATATCAGCCAGAACTTGCCATATTTGTGTGCATGAGAGGATCATAGAATGGACTATGCCGTCTGAGACTAGAAAAGTACATCACTGGTTGGCAACACAGAGGTTTTGGAAGATGCCAAATGACCTACAAATGAAATATGACCTTCAAATCCGAGGTCAGGATTATTTAGTTATGTCTTTGAGCAAGGTACTTAACTCCAGATGCTTCAGTTAGCAAACAAAACAAAACGAAAAACTTCCCTGATGAGTAATGTGTGACAGATAGAAGCTGAATATACTGTAGTTACAGGGACACACTTTCAAACAAAGAAAACCAGTCAGGCGAGTAGAAACTTCAAGTAGTTCAGAAGAAAGACACTTCCTTCACATAATCATAATCTCTAACATAACAGTTCTGCTGAAATGGTGAAATTCTTGTCATGTATAATTAGTGTTTACTAAATGACCAAGTATCAAATTACATGGCTCTTTAAAATATTTGGCATGTTTCAACCCCTTTTAATCATTGTACTTGGATAATATAAAATAACACACAATGTAACGAGGAGTGCCTCAGTAACTCATTAGTTTTAGTTTTGTTCTTCAGGCAACATTTACATTGTTTATAAGGTTAAACCGCACATGTTACTACTATAGGATGTGATTCCTGTGACACAATATATTCTCTATTGTGGCGCACCATTAGAGTGCTATAACAATCTGCAAGTGGAGTGCAGGCCTTTAAAGGGATTGTTCATCCAAAAATGAAATGAAATGGGTAGTCAAAAGTATACCAAGTGCAAACACAGATACACTGACACTGTAATGTTTCAAAGCCGCGTCAATCAGCTGATCTATCTATAAGCTGACATACAGTATGAGTGCTCTGCTGATTGATCGACTTATCAATGTGGCTTTGAAATACTCCAGTCTTGATTTGCTAAGGAGGTAATTTCTGAGTGTTCTATGTTTTCCCTGTTGGATTACTGTGCTTTGAGTTTGGACAGATTGCCGCCTGCACATTAGCCGCATTTCCACTGTCGGGCCAGTGCGAGCCAGGGCTTTTATCTGGCCCGGGTGCTTGAGCAGTGAGGCCAAAATCATGTCGCGTTTCCACTGTCGGGCCAATAGCTCACAGCGCGTCACGCAAACCCCGCCCCCAGAACGTCCCCCGAATCAAACATCACACAACCCGCCTAGTTCAGCTGGAATCAGGCAGATAAAGCACACTATTGCATCATCACGAAACGATTCAAATGAAGACAACCGAAATAAACAAATTACACTTTACTGTACAGCATTACATTATATGTTTATACACATTGGCCTTTGTATTTTCATTCATTATATTTGTTTACTCGCCGACTGTCTGTTGGCATAGTACATTGAGTGGTCTCGCCACTAACAGAGGAATGACCCAGCGCACCATCCATAATATAAAACCACAGAAATGTTCTGGTAATAACTCGGTATAAATTGTATTTTATAACATCCATATTTCGGTAGACACCATTAAACATTAAGCCCAAATGCTCGGGAGAGACATTTTTCCCTAGGCTATATGACACTTAATAGGTAATTCCCCTTTATTTAAGAGAATAATTTAAGGATGTTGCATATTATTCGGTCATCTTAAGTAAAGGAAACAACTTAAGTGTTTCAGGACATAAGAGCAAGTAATAAAATATAGGGAAAAGCCTATATATCATTACGCTCAGAAGATCTACAATCTGCATTGGTTTTAAGAAAAAAAAAAAGTATCATTTGATAAAAGCATTGTTAAATATTTTAGAAAGGCATATCTACACTGATTCTCCCCAAAGCAAAAGAATTATGATTTAAAATATTAAATATTAAAATGGGGAAATGTGCAATGCTCTGAATGGCCAACACAGTGAAGGAAGTCCTGCCTTCCAGTCGTAATAGCCAATCATCAGACTTTATAGCCATGTGGTTTTGTTGAGGAGAGGCCTGTACAGATTTGCATGTCTCTTACGGCAACTATGACTACGGTAAGCCTGCATAGGCCAATTTCACAAGAACCGGAAGCCCGTCGCCGCTGAGTAAATTTACTTCCTCTACAGTGACAACTAACGCTTTTTATGCCGAGGAAACATGGAAAGATTCTTCACAACATCTCTCTCCACTCTGCCGCAAATTAAGTTTGAGGACATCAGTCGAATTGTTGCAGAAAATTCTTCAACTACAGGGTCGAGACTGAAGAAGAGTTACAAATTCTTTGTTGAAGAATTTATTCATGGATATCAGGGTAAGTTTTGAATCAGCTACTATCGCTAGCATATCGTTAACGTTAGCATGTTTTAATAAAGTTACGGTTTTTCTAAATATGTTATATGATATATGTTGATTACAGATATGTTGACCTATTTTCACTGTTTATGCATGCTTTGTCAAATGTAGTCGACAGCACGGTGGTGGTCAGAGCTAGATGCTACCGGTCAATGAGGAAAAACGAGGAACCCCACACACTGGAGGTTATATGTAATCTGCCGGTTGGCTTATGATGCAGATTAGCTATCATTGTTCTGATAGAAAGTTCAATTATTTTTTAACATAACTGCTGTTGCAGTTTTTAAGTGTTCTGGTGTAATATACTTCGCTTCTGTGGTTGCAGGCTAATTGCAGGTTTTCCACTGTTGTCATTTTTCCGGTGTTAACACTAGAACTACTGAGACGGTAATTTTAACAGCTTCTAATGTTTGCAATTGAATAATTTTGTTGAATTAAAACACACATTTATTGTTCTAAGACTTTCATTAAATATGAGACCGGTCAGAATGACTGCTCTGGTCATTCTAGTAGTTATACAGTTCTGGTAGTTCCAGTGTTAATACAACAGCACTTTTTCAGTGTTTAATATTGTTCCTGACTCGTAGTTTTAAAGTACATTTTGTTTTTTTTTACAGATGTTTTTGGAGTCTCGTGGAGAGCCTAGTATCTATCTATGGTTTAAACATTGCTGCATTAGGGTTAATTCACACAAATTATATTACTAATTACTCGCCTTGTTACTCACACCTGTGAACTAACCCTTTAAAATTGTAACCATGATAGATAGAGATAGAGATAGATGTATATGTGTATATATATATGTATGTATATGTGTAACTAATTTTATATTGTTTTACAACTATCTATTTTTAAAGTACTGTTGTAATTGTAAACTTTCATAATGTATCACTTCAATTTTACAATTCTGTATTAATTTTGAAATCTAACAATGAAATGTGTAAAATAACAACTGGACAACAGAACAACTGTATGATGTATGTTTATTTTGACCAATAACAATTATTTAAAAAACGAAGTATTTTCAATTTAATTATTTTTTTGTTCAATAAAAGTAACAAACGTCGGCCCTTCATCTCTTCTAATAGCATATACCCACTTTTGTCTTTGATGGTCATTTGTTGGAAAATCGTGAACTCAAATACGGTGGTTTTTGTTTCGAATTGCTGCACTTAGGTACACAGCAGAACGCCTTGGTCCTCGACTGTGCTGCCATTGTTTTTACCGGAAGGAACTTTACCCAGGGGCGGCCATAACTGAAAGTAACGAACGCGGAAGTGTGAAATTGGCCTATTGATTTTGATCAGAGAAAAGACATCACAGCACATCCCATCACATATCGTGTCCTTCCAGTGACATCCTCCAGTCTTAGTCTCTGTCCTTAAATTGTTTCTTACTGCTTCCTCTGGTTACTATTGAAACAGCCATAAAGAAGATTGGTTTTGTGACGATCTTTGCGCATGCAAAAAAGTTGGAGCAAACTGAAAACTGTCCATTCAGATTTTGTTGTTGCTTTGAAATATGTAATGTAATTGAGAGTTCATCAAGCAGTTTTTGAGATTTCAGAATTCCCCTATTCATTTAGATAGGACATTGGTCTTGAATGAACTGCCTGAGGATGTTGCAAATATGGCTGCAGAGTGAACTGACTTTCCTTGAAAAGGACTTTGGAATTGTTTCCATATTGTTCTGTATTCAATATGTTAATTGGTTAAAGGCAAAGTGGATGCCACGAACAAATAAAGAATTTTTATCTTGAGCACCATGTTACTTCTTGCCACATTTCTCTCACTGAAAATAAACTCGACACTCACAACCCCTGCATCCCGTTTATGTTGAGGAGAGCAAAAACGAGATAAAAGATGAATCGCTCATCCTCAGCAGGAGTGAGTGCATCACATGAGAGAAGAGGAAGTCAAAAAGGAAGAGAGAAAGCCACTGAGCGGCAGCCCAAAATAAAAAAGAACTTTAGTATGTTAAAAAGTCATGATAATATAACCATGATTGTCATTGTAGTCTTCTGTTGTTGTTGACAAGCAATTGACACCCAACTGTCACTAATTTGAAAGTGAAAGTAATTAAATGGCGAGAATGAATAATAAGCTATTTAAAAGCACCCTGCCCCTAGCGATACTGGCATTACCAGTGTTGTCACACATGCATTAACTGATGGGAATATTGCATCACCGTCACAATCCTAGTATACAGGCAAAACAAAAATTTGTGTCTCCTGATGACACATTGATGTGTTGTGAAGCGAAACTGGATTATCAAGCTCGACTGTTTGTTGAGGCTGTCATTTGAAAAACAAATGTTGGGAATTATGTTCAGTTTATTGCACAGACCGACAGTTTCACTTCATAAGACATCAATGTATAATCGGGTATTAACTGGCTTTATGCTCAGCAAGTGTTTTTCAGCCACTGATAAACTTCCGGTGAACGTTTAATGTGACTATTTTCAATTCCATAAGGTTCCTTTAAGCATCAATAATGTAATTTAACCATTTAAATAGACTTAAGCACTCATTTACTTGCTAGAGCGTAAAATTGAGATGAAAGACTAGCGCCATCAGGAGCAGCATGTGAGTGCAGAAACTCCATTAAAAATACTGTGGTAAAATAAATTTCCATATTGTAAAGACATGCCCCGGAACAATGGAATTCAGTAATTCTTGTTCGGTCTGAAACCCACTTTATATCTAAATCAATCAGCCAGTGAAGATCGTTGATTTTTAAAGAAATCTTCAAGATTCTTAAATATGCAGATCTGAAACGCAGTAATTTTGCAATAGCATGTAAGTTCACTGGATGTGCTTGAGCTGGCTTACTGAAAATTAAAAGTCCCAGTGCATATACCCCATTGGTTTGCCTGTGCACATTTTATTTTTTGTATACCAATGTGGTGGTCGCCACTGACATTTTATAATTTCAGTACCACAGTTTCAGCTAAAATCATTTTTAAAGTTCGACATTTAAAAAGTTACGTACATCTTGGCCTGAGAATTAGTAAATAAACAGGAAATGTTCATTTTAGGGTGAACAACCTATCAAGTAGTTCAAGAGCACTGGGAGAATGACTCGATCAAGTCTTTTGCAGTGCTTGGTGGCAGTGGATCAGAGCTACAGGAGTGTAATTTCTTGTGGTCGTTCTCTGATCAAGTGCAGGTAGAGTAGTTTTTCACCAGAAACTCCAGTGTTAAAAAAACCCCCAACAAAAAAAAACTAAGGTGAAATATTGCCATTTCAGACAATGGTTTCAACAAAATCTTGCAGTTGTAGCTCACACCAGACATGCCTTTAAAGGTTTATAAGATGGAGAAACTAGTCATGGAGATAATAAATGTGATCTTTACTTCCAGAACTCATTTGCTGGACTCTATGGTGATAGCGCTGTAACATCACTTAAAATCTTCCATCATTTAAAAATAAATAAATAAACAAAGATGCTTATAAAAAAAACAGTCTAACCAGGATACAACCCACATCAAAAAGTTACAGCAGTAAGTTGCTGTTAAAGTGTGTGTGCTTTTTTTTTAGACAACCATTAATAATGTATGTTAAATGTAAATATAACTTTAAATAATCTCCACTTCATTAACCAAATTTCTTACTTTTTCTGTACTAGTATGTTTAAGACAGTGCAGACATCATAACATGCCTTTTCTCTTTGAAAACATTGGCAGCAGTGTATGAGTGTTCAGAGCACAACAGGCAAAACTGGTTCACCTGGTTCAACCCCCCCCCCCACCCCACTGTTGACCTTGTCAAGTGTTTGCTTTGTAAGTAAAGGCTGGTGCTGCTGAATTCAGTGAAGAGCCTTTGACAACTTAAAAGAGCCAGTTGTTCACATACTACTAGCCTCTACTAATAACTGCAGCGGTTTTAGTTTTTAGAAATGAGACAAACAATAACTTTCAATGATTTCACAATTCAGTAAAAGCAAGGAAAAACAATGACTCACAGCTCCAGGATGAGGATGACCTCATTCTTGTTTTCGAACACATCGTGCAGGGTGATGACATTGGGGTGCTGGATTTCCTTCAAGATGCTGACCTCCCTCTCAATGTCGTCTTTCGAGACCCCTCGTCGGCTGGATTTGCTCCGCCTCTTCTTGATGAATTTGGCTGCATACTCCACACCAGTGCTCTTATGACGGCATTTCTTTACCACGGCAAACTGACCGCTGAAAAAAAAAAAAAAAAAGATAACACAAAGATTGCTGTCATGTCCAAACACAAACAACCACATTTCCAAAAGTTTTTTTTTTTAAAATATGTCATATGTTAAGTTCAAGAACTGAGAAATAATACTATTAAAACATCCTGTAAGTGTTAGAACGCTAAACTTCTCAATAACAGCCTTCGATGAAACAAAGCTGTCAAAAATTATTTAGAATTTTATCTTAGTGTGATGTAATAGTGCAATGCAAACCCATTGCAGAAGATCAATCCCTACTTCTACATCACTACCACAGTTTGACACAGGCTATGTGTAGACACTGAAAATAGCATTTGATGAAATGCTGACTATCCTAGATCTGACAGTGATACTGATTGACTAAAACATTGACTAAAATGTGTGTGTTTTTCATGCATCATACTGCTTTGCCTGTTGCATTATACCTGTTATTATACGTTACCTGCTATCATTTATTGAATATCTATAGATTTGTGCCCTAATTGATCAAAATATTATTTTTAGCATACATAACTGAAGTGTCCATCTTTTATTTTATTATGCAAAACCCAAAATCACAGAAGCCATTTAATTTTAAGACTTGAATTTGGAACATCTATTAAAACAGATAAAAAGATTGTCACAAACAGGATAGAATATACTAGTGCCACAGTATTCAAACCAAAATAATAATAATAATAATAATAATAATAATGGGGTATGCCCTCAGGGTATAAACTATGACACTCTTACAGCATACCAAGGTTCCCCCTTTATCACAAAGCCCCCATCTACCACCTTCCACAGAACACTGTTACAGGACAGAGAGCAAGTGTTTAGTCATAGAAATAAAACAAATCATATGAGCTTGGCTTTATGAATGATAAAGAATTATCCAAAAAACCCAATCAGGGAGTAAATGTGTGCAGCCACGCCATTGTTTTCAAAAGTCTGCATTTATAAAAACACTTCTGTGGCATTTACAAAAGTCTCCATTTTAGTGTGAAAATTTTGAAAGTATTAAGAACACCACATTAGGAGATGAGGGGCAGCGTAACATTAGTGGTCGAGCAATATGAGAATGAGAATGTTAAGTACTGTTAGTCAATACTCAACAGAGATAAGCAAGTTCATAAG
>CAIGQW010052710.1:2058699-2078529 GCA_903798125.1 Danio choprae
TGAATATATATATATATATATATTCAGCATATCGTAGAACTGCGTAAACACAACAAAGCAGTAAAGAAGCAGGATGTGTTTGAAAAGAAACTAAAAATGTGAAGAAAAAAAAATTACTTTGTACTGACAGGCTCCTCAGCGATAATAACTTGGTGATTCTCCCTAGCCACAGGAGTGACCAAGGGAAAAAAAATGCTGAGGAAAAAAAAGCGAGTTCATCTTTGCTGCGGTCAAATACATGTTTATGTGTTGAAATGCCGTATTGGTAGGTATCCCTGTCAACTCTGACAATTACAGTATGATTAGTCTCACATAGTCAGACCTTAGATTGATGGCTGAAGGTCTGGGAGCTTTGGTTGCTTTGAATGGTCAAGGAGCGCCCATGTTACATATAACAGACAGGTTAACCAACCAATAATGTTTCGTTTTGTGCCATGCCATGTTTGTGGGCATGGAATTGTCCTCAGAATAACAGTCAGAGACTGTCACAACTGTGCATCATTCATTCATGAAGGTTTACAACAACCATGTATCAATATTCTAAATGATCTGCCAGCAAAACAGAGGAAATTGGCAGGACATGTGTGTAGACTGTAATCCTGTATATTTAAACCAATCAGAGGATGACTGAGGACCTGCTAAAGTGTTTCCAGAAAAGTGTGCCATATGCATCAGCCAAAGGTCCATGGCTTGGCGTGACGTCTGAGGCTGAGAGACTACAATATGATTAAAGTGAAGTCTTTACTTGACAGCAGTCATTTATGATGTTAATAAATCAACACAGACACACAAAAGATTTGTATCAATAGATGGATGGATGGATACTTTTTTGAAGATTCTTGGTGTATTTGAAAAATAACTTAAAACTAAATGTAACATTTCAATTGTACGGTATGGTAGCATTTATGTAGTGTTTATTTTTAGACTAGTCTGCACTAAACGGAAACATGTACAGCAGCCAGTGTATAATATTTATAAGTTAATTAATTTATTAAGTTTAATTATTGCTATTATTAAGGTAAAAAATGTATATAATGCTCCTTACCAATGCTGGTGCCAAAGCACAAGCCCTGCTGCCTTAGCACACTAAACAGAACCAAACCGAATAGAACTGTGACTCCAATACAGCAGACCGAACTACACTGGTATAGTTACACCACTTGGAAATTACCATTACTCCTAAATTGATTTTTATGTAAAAATCTTGCTGAAATTATAAGTGAAAATACATTAATTATAAAATAAAAATGCAATTTTCAAAGTATCATAACAATTGTCCATATCTTCGAAGTCAGGTCTGAAATTATATGAGCTTCTAAATTTCAATCATTATTCAATGATACTCTTCATGTCCAGTGGTATTTAAAGTGATAGATTACCCAAAAAATTACAATTATGCCAGTTTTTACTTATCGTGCCATTACAAACCCATAAGATTAAAAAAGTTATAATAATTCAGCCAGATAAACAAACATTAAGCAGAGGTTTCTACTGTAATAATGTAACGCAATAATATCTGGAGCACCCAGCAAATGACACAATGCTCTAAAATTAGAGGTGAAAATGAATTTTGAATGTGTGAATCCAGGTTTGCTCCTCTACAGCATATTGCCAGCACGCAGGACTCCACATTCCCCTTCGACAGACTCTGTTCAGTCTCCAAAAGTCACGACACGTTTTCTGAACCAGTGCCAGAAACCAACAGTCACCCAAGCTGAACGGTCACAAATTGCCAATGAGATCAAACCAGACTGACTGTCACAACCACATTTAAATCCCTAAAATCAAGCTGTGTGAGAAATGTAAGAATTTCATTTCAATGAAAGAAACATGCCCTATTAATTCCGCATATCAACCACAAAACAGCATGATTACTAGGTTTTCAGTGCTGTTTTACGGATGATATTATCAGGGTGGATAACAAAGACTCCCACGCTATGCCATTCAAAGCCATCACCCCAGACACACCAGTGTAATACACAAACAAGCGCATTTGGGCCCCTGAAGCTCATAACTCTGCTGAACAAGCAACGTATACTGTGAAAAATCTCCCAATAGGATCCTCTCAAAATGTCACAGCTCTGCAACATTTCTGGCTCTTTTAAATGTGCCTGTTATACAGCTGTTGGGTTTCTTTCCACAGAAAAGACAATTGCTTTCAGGCAAAGAAGCTAAACAACACAAAGAAAGAAGTGGTCCTTGGGATGGGGCTTTCTCATGCAAATACAAAACGCAGGGCCTCTATTCTTGCGTGCTTCACCTTTTTTCACCCAGACTGCAATCAGGCACCAGAGCAATGAGAGACAGTACATTTGCATTTTATCTGGGGCCTGAAAGGTCCAGAAGATCCTCGCAGTGCAATCTTAAAGGAACAGTCCAGCCAAAAATTACAAATGTCGGAATCGTTTACCTGCTATCATATTCCAAATGCATATGACATCTTGTATGTATACTGTGAATGTCAGTTTCTAAAAACATATCCTAAACACCTTCCATACGGTCAAGTATATGAGGTAAGTCATAAGTCAATGAGGATCGTGGCTCCCAACTCTAATTGAACCAAAAAGTATCCCATAAGTGTCAATTTGATTACATTCATATGAGCCCCTAATTTTCAATCATTATTGAACAATAATTTGAATATGATAATTGGACTTCTGGATCTCTATTACATAAAGTGATTTAAAAAATGAAGATGAGTTCAAAACTTTAATGAACCTTATGGTAGAATGTACATTTGTGTGTGAACTTTGGTTAAATCACTCTGAATTGTTAAATCAGTCCATTCAGAAAGTGGAATTATCTGATCTGAATCATTCAGATTGCTTTTATGAAGCAGGTTTATTATGAAAATGAATTATTCAAATATTACTTTTTATTAAGGACACTGCTACTTCTCTCAAGAACTAGCTCAAATGACATCAAAGATGCAAACTAGATTTATGCTCAAAACTGGGATATCACAAAACATTTGCAAATAAATCATAGTAACAATCCAATTAGTCAAAGACAACAAAATAGCCACTTCCTGATAAGCTGGTGCCAACTATAAAAAAATAAATAAAAAAATAAATAACATTTATTTTCTTATATAATAAATGACTTGTGCCTCAGAAGATGAAGATGAATCGTAATGAATGTGCAGTAGCTTTTGGAGGCATGAGACGTAAGACACTCTTTGAGAGTGCAACCGTTTATGAAATTTCTGAGAGGTAATAATATTGAACAACTTTGATGACTTTGGCGAAGGGATTTTAGAATGACCAAAACAACATTTCAGATGTTTCGCTGATTGTCCATTAATGCCATCCCATCACGTGATCTGTTAAAACAAATTTACATTACTTTTTTGATGCGCATGCTTGAATTTATTCAGTAAATGCGTTTCCATCGTAGTTTAGGCACTTTTTTCCTTATCGAATAAAATGTTTTTATGCACATTGGAAGTTGCTACTGTTTTTTGTTTGCCGTTTTGTGACGCAGTTTATAGAGAAACTGAACAATAAATGAGTAAACAGTGGGCGTGGATTTTTTTTTACTGCGAGCTGATTAGATGTAGTAAAGTAGGCATTTCATTCAGAAAGATCAGGAAAAGGGCGTTGGGAGAGTTATTACAACCTAACAAACACCTCCTCCTCACCATTTCTGTTTTTGTTTTGTCATAGCGCTGTCAAAACTGACAGAACAATACCTCAATACCTCAGACAGATGTAATCTGAGAACGTACATTTTCAGATTTCAATTTTGGATTACAAGCTCAAACTTTTTCAGTCACAGATACATTGTTCACCCCAAAACTAGCAATGTGAGCTAACAAAAATGTCTATAATTAGTTTTGATTTCATGTGTACTTTAAGCATTTCCTTAAAGCATTTTTATGCGATATTCCGAAATGCACATAGATATAGGTGTCAGGGTTGTGGGTGGAGGAAAAGGAGCGAGGACTCAATTGCAGGGAAAATGGGTATTTATTAATAATCAAAATAAAACAAAAAGGCAAAACAAACTACCCTGAGGGGGAAAACCTTAACAAAAAGACAAAAAACAAACTAGACTGGGCTGGCAGGAAAGAGCAGGACTGGACAGGGCTGGACAGGACATGACACTGGAATATAAGATGACGAACTGGCACAGGACAGCAAACATGAAGAGAATACAAGCACAAATAATTAACACACAAACAGGTGAACACAATAAACTAATAATGGGTTAACAAGGAGGGTGGGACTAGACAATAGACGGGAGAGCATATGACACAAACAAAACACAAGCCAAGTGCTCACACAAAAACAAAACTCGAACACGCAGCCAATGAGAGAACTCATTAACCGCGTGTTCACATGACACGTCACGCGGCGCATGTAAACATGCACCACGTGCTAAACACAACACCAACAGAAGACTGAACGCAAGACACGAGTACACGATAAATTAAAACACTTACCGTGCACTCACACATGCAACGTGCATGTTTCATCCCAGCGCCAACCAAAACCGAAACCAACTAGACTGAGACGCTGGGAATGAAACACCACGCTGCCGACAGAACAAACACAAACACCAGGACAAGAGCGCGCATCCAGTCCACGCGCGAACCTCTTGCATTACGCGGAAGCGCGCGCGCGCCTCGCAAGCTACCAGAATGCCGCTCATACAATGACACAAGAACAGAAAACGAGTGCTCGACCCGAGAAAACTCGAGCCGAGCACAACATACAAGACAAGACATGACTAGTGTCTGGACTCTGCCACCAAAACATGAATTTACAAGACAGGAGTGGCAGAACCCTGACAATAGGTGGATGTAAATACAGCTACTGTCACTAAAACACATTTTAGGGTGTTCCACACAAAATGTACCACCTGATTTGTGAAGACTTGAGTCATATGGGTCACTTTTATAATACTTTCTTCATGCTTTTTTTGTGATTGCCCAATCCTCACTTACTTCCACTATTAAAAAAAAGGTCAATCAGGTTTTGAATACAATTTTATCTTTTGAGTATACACTAAACAAGTGAATGTTTAACTTGTATTGTGTTGACTATTATACAAAATAACAAAAAAGAAACATTGCACAGGCCCAGGCACATTTCCTTTTTGAGGAACTGAATAAAAATAAAAAAATCTGAAAATCAGAAAGTCATGACTTGTGCTTCTGACAGCGTGGCTTTTGGCATTCAGGCATGTCTAAACGCTTTTGTCAACGACACTCCTCAGTGAGAGCAGGGCATGGGTCTTCAGCTGTGCCAGTTTCCATAGCAGTGCTGGGGGCAGGGCAGTGGGAGAGAAGGGGAGGGGGGTGTTTTCGGCTAAAAAGAGGCCTGCAGAGCACAACGGTCCACAGCAAACATCATCACACAGACACACATATAGCCCAGCAACCGGCCTACAATAGACACGGCATGTTTTTCCTCTTATACGAGTTCAGCAGTTCCAAATCCTTTTCAGGGCTTTTTCAATCTGTTCTGAATGGGAGATGGGGCAAATGTGTGCATCCAGATGTCAGCATGGCAGGGCTCTTGTGCTGCTGAAATGGTGATGAAGAGCAATGGCAATCATAGCGAACATTAAAGAGCTTGCCCAGAGGAAGCACTCTTCAGAGTGGGCACAAGATACACACACACAAGATGGGTGCAAGATGGGTACAAGGCCCCATTATCCATCTAGTGTCTGGAGTGCTGTAAGTCACTCAGAATAGGAGTTTAGGTAAACTGATTTAGTTGACGCTGCATTTGGCTTGCTGGTATGAAGTGATATCTGTTTATGTTTAGGTACTAAAGAAAGTTTATTTTAACACCATTACTTAATTTTCTGACATGATAACATAATAAATAACATAACATAACAGTATAATAATGTTCTGAGTTTTTAAATCATGCCAGTTTGACAATTGTATATATTGTGTGAAATTTACCAGCAATTTCAGATTAAAAAAACTTACACAATTTTTGTGTGTATATAAAAGAAACTTTTCACTGTGAGCAGCTGGATTTCTCTGAATATGAAGCAACGGGAACAGTGCAATTTGTTAGGGAATTAAGTTTAATAGATCTAATCATGCTGGAATCCACTATGGCATTAACTGCGGTCACTGGACTTTGCCCTTCAGCCTATGAGGGTTAAAACATTTTCCACAGGCATGGGAAACACCACTACAGTACGTCATATGACCCTCATTCAAACATTTTGAGGGCTGATTACTCCTGTATAAAATAAAGAACGTATTGTTTGATTAAACTCTCTGGTGAAGTTTTCCAGATTCATAATCAGTATTACAACCTGGGAATTGCATCACGTATGAGACAGACTGAAGCACTGCAGTTCAGTTCACTAACAATATCAATGTCAGATTATGAAGCTAAGCCTTAATAAATAAAACTTGCTTATGGTGTGGTAAGAAAGTACCTTAAGGAAAGGTAAAGCCAATATTTATTTGTAAAACCTGAAAGAAGCACAAAAAGCAAATGGCAGTGTAGGAGAAAATACATAAAGCTCATGGTGTATTATTAGTATTTGCCTTTATTATTGCATTCTACTTAGTTAGCCATTACTAACATTCTCATTTATTGAGTTAGATTTCTAGGAACAAAAATAACCTTGTTGGAAAACATTTACGCAGGTATTTTTTAATTCAACAAAAGCCCTAAATGAAACTGTTAAATAGTATGGAGTCAATAAGATAGATAGAAAAATGTATAAATAAATAAATATTCAGCAAGGATGGTAATTTACAGTCAGTGTATTATAAAATAAATGCAGTTCTTTTGAACTAAAAAAACGAAAATCATTACAATTTTCACAAATATTTTACAATACTATTTGTAATTTTTATATAACTCTATATAAAATAAATATAACTATATAAACATATACATAATAATTATTTTTATATATATTGATTGAAAATAAAATTAATAGTATAATAATAAAAAGGAAAGGGTAAAAAAAAAAAGTAATAGGATAACCCTGTAATGAAATTGACTTCTCAGGAGCAGCGCTTCATGACCCTGGTTATGAACAAAGCCTAAACGTCAACAACCCATTCAGTAGAATATCCGCTCTGTAATTATTCCCATAGGATCCTAAAGAGAAACCCCACATGCTTTAAGTGCAAGTTACACTCCCGCTAAACCTCAACGAGGCAAAATAGCCTATCATTAATAATGACTTAATTTGCATGTTTAAACCTAAAGGACACATCAAAAAAATTATGTAAACAAAGAGAGCCAGCGAACTCAGCTCCCAGATGCACTATTTTGTGTTGTTCTTTGTTACTCCTTTGGAAAGAGGCTTCCAACATTTTCAGTGAAACCTGAGCCAGGTTGTGGAGGGGGGCTGAAGGGAGGGATGTGAACAGCCTCTGTTTCCCTTTTGCGTCCTGTTTTCGGTGTACCTATCGCAGTCCTGAAAAGTTCTTTAGGCCAGGACAGCCAAGAGAGAGATTTGCATTACTCAACACAAATGGGTTTGGAATGCTGATCTAGAAACCCACATGTTTTCTGCAGATTGTGTGTTTGGTTCAGCACCACGTTTATAATTTTATGCCCATTACTGTAAGAACTACTGTTAAAGTTTGAATTTCAGACACTATTAAAGTTTTCGTAGCTTTACTTTACTTTATCTTAATGCATATTATAGTCAGTTTCCATAAGTGGTTTTACTGTTTCCATAATACAGTTTCAGTACATTTCTTTTCTGACCACTTTTGTTTAGATTTAATCTACACTTATTTTCTCATGCTCTACATCACTTTTGTGTGCATAATTAACTTAAATACAAGAAGACTATTGAATGAACAAACCCTAGTTATGTTATTTGCGTACTAGAGGGAAAACAAATTAATTAAATGAATGTAGATGGCAGCTACAATTTCAATCTTAATCCAAGTGTAATGCTGATAAACTAAAAACCCACTTACAACTGTTTAGCCTCTACAACTTGACAAAACGGCATCTAAATTAATAACACGTTTAAACGTACTTTCCATATATGATGCATTCAATTAGATCACAGACAAGTTTAAATTCCGTTATTAATTTATAATTTTCAAGTCATTTTCCAATCTCCTGAGACCTTCATTCATCTCTGGAACACAAATTAAGAAATGTTAGATGAATTCTAACAGTTCCCTCATCCTCCATAGACAGCAATAGACCACAAAAGAAACAGCAAATATTGTGATTTCGGTGGATGGAAATCAAATCCTTCACAACTGTGTGCATGCAAACTGGAATTCAAATCTTCCTTTTTTGTTTTCCTCATCTCAGAAACAATTTCAATCAGATTTACATCACGATAAAGAAAAAAGGACATTGTTAAAGGGCACCTACACTCAAGAAAAAAAAAATGTTTTTACTGCTTATTCAAACTACATGTAAAATGAGCCTAAACAACAAAATTCTTGTGATTTTTTTGGCACAACTTAATTGTTTTATGTTCAATCTACTTAAACTTGTTAAGTTAACTCAATTGATCTGTGTTGGGATAACCCGACAAGCTGCACCGCAAGAAGTAGTTAAAACATTTTTAAAACAGTAAATTTTTTAAATTAAGAAAAGCCCTACTGTATGTAATTCATAACAGCTCGAATCACCACAGCTATAGCGTCAGTAAAAATGTGAAGCAGGATGCTTTAATCATACAAGAGGAGTCCTGGTTTGTCGTTAAATCCTGTTTAGTTGTACAGTAGCTATAATGGATCCCCATTGAAGTATATATTTACTTGTATGGTGTATGTGTGCTTATA
Source organism: Danio choprae (assembly GCA_903798125.1). Classification (NCBI taxonomy): domain Eukaryota; kingdom Metazoa; phylum Chordata; class Actinopteri; order Cypriniformes; family Danionidae; genus Danio; species Danio choprae. The sequence goes on from CAIGQW010052710.1 coordinate 2,067,449, forward strand.
TGGTAACTTATATGAGTATGTTTGCAAAAACATACTATATGTTAGTTTGCACATATACACACACATGTACAAATCAGCTAAAATTCCCTCTGACCCAAAAAATTGACATTTTCAATTTTGATTGGTATTTTGAGCTGAAATTACAAACACATTCTGGAGACACGAACAACATCTTGTAAAAAGGGCAAAATAAATGCCATTTAACTTCTGTTTCATGTCAACTTTAATGAGTATTTAATGCATTAAATAAATATGAAGCATTATTTTATATAATTTTAATCCAGAATGATCATTTTGGCTGTATGACTCAATCATTCGCCAAGTGCAGAGGCGTATTTCCACAGGCAAGCACTTTGTTTGCAGGTGCTTTGGTCTTTTCTGTAGCATGCCATCTTTTGAAGACTCAATTACAGATCAGTTTGAGTTTTCCTAACAAAAGCGAGTGTCAAAATCAATTTTGGGTTGCGATGAAAAATCACAGACTCTTGCTCTGTAACATGTTGTATGAAACGAAGAGCAAATAAGATCAGAGGTGCTCCTGTCAGATGGGAAGCCTTTATTTTGTCACATCGGGTTGAGAACGAGCATGAAAGAGCAAATATAAAAGCATGGCAAAAAAAAAAAAAATTAAAGATCCATCACTAAGTGGTTGGTTGGTAATGAAAACACAATGGCAGGTGCACACAGTACCATTAACGTAACACACACGGACACTCGTAACCAGCCGGTACTGCTCTGGATGAATATTTAAGTGGGTAAGTGAGGTCTGAATACAGATTGCTTGTGTCTGAGCAAGCTTTTCCCAGACTCATGCTTCAGGCAGGATTTGAATGTCATTGTCAAAATCCTCAGCATCCGCCTGACCTTGTGTCATGATAAAATCACATATATGACAGCCAAGAAGTAATGAACACGGACGAATAATGAGCAGGGGACTTGATCAAATGCCACTATCTTCAGGGCTTGTTCTTTTTCTCTTAGTTTCGCTGTTGTGCAGTTCGTGTTTTCTTCTACTAGATGCATTTTGGTCCATGACCCTCCCTTCCTGTGCGCAGCTAAACACCAGTCCAGGTTCCATTAGGATTCAGAGCACCTTTGTTGGGCTGCACAGCCATTATGCAGCATTTTTATCCACTGAGATACAGATGCCTCGTCTCTTGCTGACCAAGGAAATGAATATTCAGAACTTGTCTGTTAAGATGATGCATTGTAAATTATTGATCTACTGCAAATTCATAGACAAGTCACACATAGACTTTAAAGCAGACCTATTATGCCCCTTTTTACAAGACGTGAAATAAGTCTCTGATGTCCCTTAAGTGTGTATGTTACGTTTCAGCTCAAAATACCACACACACAAACTGTTTTATACATAGCCCTTTTAGGCTTTGAAAAACAGTTGTGCCATTTTGGTGACTCTCACTTTAAATTCAAATGAGATTGTGCTCCCAGACCTCTTTTCAAAAGAGGGCAGAGCTGCAAATGTCTATGTGTCAGCATAGTGGCAGATTTTAAAACAAGGCTACCGTCCTATGCTAATGAGGAAAAGATTGTCACTAATGGGCGGGTCTTTCCCCCTCTGATGACATGTACAAAGGGAGAATGTCAAAAAGTGTTTCTGCAGACAATTAATACACTTTTACTATTAGAGACTGGATATATTCACAGACTGTTGCCACACAGCTGTGTTTAAATCCCTTATAAAAGTGATTTTTGCATAATAAGTCCCCTTTAAATCTCAAACTTAAGATTTATAGCTAATTTATAGCTAATGTATGCATTTCATATCAAATTGAAATAATATTTTCATGCATTTTTCAATGCAATAAACTTAAATTTTATAAATTGCAACTACATTGTTTCAATGTCACAGTTTGTGATAGCAAATATCCACAAAAACCAGCTGATGCTTTGGGATCTCATAAATAGTTCACAAGAAAAGGCTTAGCTTAACTTATTTCATAAAATAACTGTGAGATTGCATGAACTGAGAGATGCATTCATAAATTCATGAAAATAAATGTTTCTTGTACTTAATGGTTTGAGCGTTTTTGATACAAATGTCTTCAATAGTCTTTGATAAAACTGCTTAAATGCTTCATAGAAAAACTCACTGAAAAAAAGTCTTAAAAAGTTATTCAAGGCGCAACAGCATGTTCATATACATTTTCAATTCAGATATAGTACAAATGTTAACAGCTATGTATTTTTGTCCATTAAATCAGTCACACGGTATTTGCATATTTGAGAAATAAACATTGAGCTCATAAAATCATGTAGAATATTCGTTAATTTTGTATGTAACTAATGGCAAATTGCAATATTTTAACAATAATGAGAGCAAAAAAAATCCAGCCATTATGTTGCTTACCACACCTTTTACAACATTTTTAAACTGTGGTGAAACGGAGTTTAGGAAACCATTAAGACAGATGTCATGATACAGGACAAATGAGCTTAGGTAACCCAACAATTATTTATTTACAATATATATATATATAGTTTTAGCATTGAAATTGCAATGTGCACATCTGCCACATCACAGAATGTCCAATGTTGAGAAACAATGTATGATGGAGAAACAGTTTAGAACACATGATAATTGTGTAGTTATTCCAGTCAAACCACAATGGAGTGAAAGTTTGCACATGTTTGTAAGTGAGTAACAAAGTAATGAATGAGTAACAAATATTAATTGCATTTCATTTTTAAATAATTAATGCAAAAAGGTTTTCTTACTTAGAATTTTTGTCTTGTTTTTAATCCAAATATCTATATTACAAAACAAAAATAATCTTATTGTACTTACCCCATTGGCAGACAATTTTGCTTATTATAAGAAAAAATACCTAATTTTGACTCAATTCTTCTGAAGGTGAAAATAAAATCTTGATCTAACATTTTTTAGATATTTGGACAAAACAGAGTAAGAAAAGCATTTTTTTTTTGCATTGTGATTTTTCAATTTCTGTATCTGAATACTGTTAGATTCTAGATTTAGATTTTTCCAATATCTGCAGCCCTATTTAGAAGCCATGTCTCTACCATCTGTATCAATTTTGATTGTTTAACATTTTAAAATCAAACATACAATGACATTTTGACACTAAACAAAACACTAAATATTGCCTTGGCTTTTCCTCCCCTTACAGCTTATGAAATCAGTATTTTGCAGCATTGGAAAAAACAAAGACAAAGTGTCCAATGTTTTCTACTGCTAAAAAACACCTTCCTGAGATCAAGGACTGTCCCTGATTGAAGATCTCTACTAAAAAAAACTCAGAAAAGTCGCCCTCCTGCTGTTCTGACACCAAGCTCAGGAAAGCAATATGAGCAAAATGCAGCTGGAGGGCAGAAGACATCTATCCTCCTAATCTTTGTCCTCAATCCTGCTGTAATCCACATCAAAAAGAGCTCATCAAAACACTGTAATGCCAGTGAAAATGTCAGCTTGCCGCGAACAGTGACCTTTGTACCCATTACTCAGGCTCACCACTGACTGCTGACTCTTCTGCGTGCGTGTGCCAAAGAGGAAACACTAGACCCGGCCACTTTACACTGGGAGCGATGATTAATTGTCCATCATATTTGAAGCAAAGTGAAATGCAAGAACAAAACAAACACTGCAAAAAAAATGCTTTTGATATTGAATGAGTGCAGATCATGTCTCAGAAAAGTACACGAGGAGACAGCTGTCAACGCTTTTTAAAATGCAGAGCGTAGACATTGACGATTACGAGGGGACACCTAGCAATTTTGCACGCTAGCTTGCTCATCTGAGCGGGAAATTGAAAAAGCAGAAAGAGAACAAGGAAGCAGGAAAAAAAAAAGACAAATTCAAGAAACAGTGTGTTCCTGAGTACAAACCGCATCAATATAATAAGCTGACTGTGAATGTCATTTCTCCAAAAACTGACAAATCACAGACTGTGGAATAAAACAAAGCTCCACAATTCACAAGAGATATCTGTGATGATTAAGGAAATAGAAAAAACTGACAATTTTCACCAGTGAACTGAACTGAAGATGCAAAAATGGGATTTTTTTTTCAAGTTTGAATTCAATCCCTTCGGTCTCACCTCTAAGGAGTGATAGTCGGGGAGCTTTACGAGCATTGGGTTTACTCCCATCTGTATGTTTACACTGTGGAAACGAAATGCATTCTCACCTGGTGCCAAAGTAACGTCACACAGGCTTAGAATAGCAGCAGTGAGATGAAAGAGGTCTCAAAGGCCTCCATCCACATGCATGAGGGGAAAAAAAAAAAAAATACACAGACAAAGTGCATCTCACTTATTATTTGCATTTATGTTGACATCGGATGATTAAGAAAGAACTAAACTACAGAAAAAAAAACATTGTTTAGAATTGGATGACTCTATAAATGCCATGTGGTGCAACTATAAAAAAAGAGAAGTATCTGTAGTTTTCTTGCACAAGTAAGTTTACATTTCTCAAAAATCTGTAACAAAAATGATACACATAAAAAAAGAAGAATGTTTTCTTTTCATTTTCTTTATTGTGATAGTAAAGACATAATAATATGTTGATAAGTAAATCAAAAAGAAAAACATATTCATCATAATAGCTTGACATCAGAGTTGTTTTGAATGTATGAAAGGGCTTGTTCACCCTAAAATAAAAATTCTGTCATCATTTCCTCAACCATTACTAGTTTCAATTCTTTATGAATTTCTTTCTTCTGTTGAACACAAAAGAAGATATTTTGAAGAAAGCCGGAAACCTGTAACCATTGACCTCCATAGTATTTGTTTTTCTATGGAAGTCAATAGTTATCGGTATTCAGCTTTCTTCATAATATCCTTTGTGTTCATCAGATAAAAAAAAAAAAAAAAAACTCATAAAGATTTATAACTTGAGGGTAAGTAATTAGTGTTTAAATTTGCATTTTGGGTAAACTATAAATTTAAACATATCAATTTATTTCAGGCCATTGGCCCATAAAAAAAAGCAACCAGATTATGATTGGGTGAAATACACCGATTCGGAACATTAACACTAGTGTGCATTTCAGATTGGCCTCTGTCTCTCTCTGATAATAACTACTCTGTGTAATCATGTCGGCTGGGTTTCGACCCCTGCAAGCTTTATGACAAAGCAGCTTTTGTGCGGTCCCACGATTGGCTCGACAGGCCGTTCAGTGGGGTGCCTGACTGGTTAGCACAACACTGGCCCCCAGATTGCTTTCAACAACCCCCATATTATTACACCCAAACAGCTCGGCGATAAGACCAGCTCATAACCTAAGCCGGTCTGATCCATAAACAATTCTGAATTCTGAAAGCACTACAGTATCGGGATTATTACCCTACATTTTATCCCCAGCATTTATTGAAAGCCTTGCCCTTTTGAACTTTTGAGTGAAAGAGACGCACTTGGGAATATGGGGCTGTTTTTGTTACCCTCATTTCCTCAGGTCCCCGGTCCAAAATGTTCTTTTGCGAGACTTGGAAAACAAAGTTACCTCCTGGCAGCAGATCCTAGAGCAGCCAGCGGTCGTGCCAAACATCTACTTTTTGAACCATCATTAAAGGGCACGAAAGGGCAAGATTTAATATAAATCCTTTGTGTCTCCAGAATGTGTCTGTAAAGTTTCAGCTCAAAATACCCATCACATTATTTATGTAACCTTTTTAAATCTGAGAAATGGGAGCTGCTTTAAGATTGTAGCTGTTTTTGTTGCCTGTGCCTTTAATGCTAATGAGCTGGTTCTCCCCGCCCACCATTCCCATGTGATTGTAACAGCCATAGCCTTCACGTAGACAAACAGCTCAGTGACAGACAAGAATGAAGCAGATCTCCCTTACTACAGTAAGAACTTTCAACAACGGTTATTTGATATATTTGTTGTGACTTATTGTCTTTATATCACCCCAATATGACGGTGGACACACGACTACACCACACACAGTTCGGTCCAAACAGCTTACAAAAAAGGATTTTCAACATAGGTGAACGAGAGGGTCGAACATGGTGTTCGTTATGGACAAACTGTGATTAGCACAGAAGTCCAATAACAAAACACCACTCGGATTCAGATCAGGTAGCGGAAGCAAAAACTCGGGCCTGGGAAGAGTTCGGGGAGACCATGGAGGAAGACTATCGGTCGGCCCCAAAGAAATTCTGGCAAACCGTCCGGCGCCTCAGGAGGGGAAAACAGCTCCACATCAACACTGTTTACAGTGGAAGTGGGGAGCTGTTGACCTCGACTGGGGATGTTGTCGGACGGTGGAAGGAATACTTTGAGGATCTCCTTAACCCCACTGACATGTCTTTCAGTGAGGAAGCAGGGACTGGGGATGCAGGGGTGGACTCACCCATCACCCAAGCTGAGGTCACTGAGGTAGTTTGTAAACTCCGCAGTGGCAAAGCAGCGGGGGTAGATGAGATTCACCCTGTGTATCTTAGGTCTCTGGATGTTGTGGGGCTGGCTTGGCTGACACGTCTCTACAACATCGCATGGAGGTCGGGGACGGTACCTCTGGACTGGGCAACTGGGGTGGTGGTTCCTATTTTTAAGAAGGGGGACCGGAGGGTGTGCTCCAACTATAGGGGGATCACACTCCTCAGCCTCCCGGGGAAAGCCTATGCCAGGGTACTGGAGAGGAGGATCCGGCCGATGGTTGAACCTAGGATTCAGGAGGAACAATGCGGTTTTCGTCCGGGCCGTGGTACACTGGACCAGCTCTATACCCTCACCAGGGTGCTCGAGGGTTCGTGGGAGTATGCCCAACCAGTCTACATGTGTTTTGTGGACTTGGAGAAGGCATTCGACCGTGTCCCTCGTGGTGTTCTGTGGAGGGTGCTCTGGGAGTATGGGGTCAGAGGCGCTCTGTTAAGGGCTGTGTCGTCCCTGTACGAACAGAGCAGGAGTTTGGTTCGCATTGCCGGCAATAAGTCAGACTTGTTTTCAGTGCATGTTGCACAGGATTTCATCTCTGTTATTCGCAGACGATGTGGTTCTGTTGGCTTCATCGAACATGGATCTTCAGCATGCACTGGAGCGGTTTGCTGCCGAGTGTGACGCGGCTGGGATGAGAATCAGCACCTCCAAGTCCGAGGCCATGGTGCTCCACCGGAAAAAGGTGGTTTGCCATCTCCAGGTTGGAGGAAAGCCCTTACCCCAGGTGGAGGAGTTCAAGTATCTTGGGGTTTTGTTCACGAGTGAGGGAAGGATGGAACGTCAGATTGACAGGCGGATTGGTGCAGCGGCAGCAGTAATGCGGTCGATGTACCGGTCCGTTGTGGTAAAGAAGGAGCTGAGCCGAAAGGCAAAGCTCTCGATTTACCGGTCAATCTACGTTCCTACTCTCACCTATGGTCATGAGCTTTGGGTCATGACCGAAAGGACAAGATCTCGGATACAGGCGGCCGAAATGAGTTTCCTTCGCAGGGTGGCAGGGCGCACCCTTATAGATAGGGTGAGGAGCTCTGTCACCCGGGAGGAGCTCGGAGTAGAGCCGCTGCTCCTCCACATCGAGAGAAGTCAGCTGAGGTGGCTCGGGCATCTGTTTCGGATGCCTCCTGGACGCCTACCTAGGGAGGTGTTCCAGGCATGTCCCACCGGGAAGAGGCCTCGGGGAAGACCCAGGACACGCTGGAGAGACTATGTCTCTCGGCTGGCCTGGGAACGCCTCGGGATCCCCCCGGAGGAGCTGGAGGAAGTGTCTGGGGAGAGGGAAGTCTGGGGTTCTCTCCTAAGACTGCTACCCCCGCGACCCGGCCCCGGATAAGCGGTTGAAAATGAATGAATGAATGAACATAGGTGCCCTTTAAAGGCTCTGACTTGGTGTGTTCGGGATGGTGGGGAACAGCATTAGTTGTGCTGGACGGCAGGAGCTTAATTCATTAATTACAAAAAGCTGTAGAGAGAGCGGATAGAGCATGGAGTTGACTGCTAAGGTGAAAACAGCATGTAAGTGACAAATAACAAAGGCGCTGAGCCATAACAGGCTGCTCAACCTGTCACTCATGTGAATTAGGATGCAATAATTCACTGAACTCACAATTAGATTTTCTTACAATAATTTTTTTTTAAACAAAATGAGATTGAAGACAAACAGTAAATGAAAAAGAATCCTTTTATTAGGCTACTGCTGCATGTTTCTTGTGAAATTGAAATGCAACAAAACTACATAGAAATTTTTAAACAAACAACAAATCAATTAGGTTACATGAATAAAAGGAATCTCTTCATATAAACAAAGACCTTACCTGTGCTCAAAGATCAAGACTGCTGTCTGACTTTTGATACAAGGGCAAGTTGACATTTATTCAGGCCAGATCTCAGTTACTATTGTTTTGCAGAGAGAGAGAGAGAGAGAGAGAGAGAGAGAGAGAGAGAGAGAGAGAGAGAGAGAGGGGGAGGGAGAGAGAGAGGGAGAGGGAGAGAGCTTCAAAAATAAATTTTAACATGCTGATTTGATGTTCGAAAAATATTGTTTAATATTATCAATGTTGATAATATTTATTGTTGAAAACAGTTGTACTGCTTAATATTACCATACAAAATATTTTGTTTTCCATTAACTCAGTGTTTAAAGGTTGAAGGGTTGCCGTGGTTTGAAATAGTCAAGGTTCATTCATTCGTTCATTTTACTTCGGCTTAGACCACAGCGGAATGAACCGCCAACTATTCCAGCATATGTTTTACCCAGCGGATGCCCTTCCAGCCACAGCCCAGTACTGGGAAACACCAGGAAACAAGATTCAACAATCGCTTATGAATGTACATCCAAGCATGCTATGGGCCTGAACAGTGCAGTGGTTTACTTGATATCCAACAAACAGTTTTTTACCTAGACATTTAAAAAGAATTAATTTTATCAAAGTAATCCCATTACCGTGATATTTTTATACAAATGATCATACCATCAGAATCTTATACCGGCCCATGACTATTCACAATAATAAGCTTGTAATAATTAATTGGAGTGGTGAAGGTATGGTAATGTTTTTTCTATAATAAATGGGTGTCGCTGTTTGTGTTTGCATCATCAAATCATGTAAACATTGATTCTCGGCTATTTTGCATGTGAAGAGCTGCAGGATCATTTCATTTCATCACAATAGTTGGAATAAATGGCGAATTTTAGAAGAGTACTAGCTCTTTAAATTATTTGAATGACAATTAGAGATTAGACTCCACAGACAATGAAATCTAGCACATTACGCTAACGCTAAATTAACAGAATCACACAATCACACTAATGTTGTTAACACAATTACAGAACAAAGTATAACAATAACAGTTTGCAAAGTTTGATGTGATACAAGCTAACTGATCATAAGATTGAACCTAGCATGTAGCACGATTTATTATAATAAATATTTCCCCCTCAATTGGTCAGATCAAAAGGACATGCTTCTTACTTGATAACATTATATGGTGAAAATTCCTATTCAAACTGTCAAAAACCAAGACGTACAGTATCGACACCTGTGCTGTGATTGGCAGCAATACAAAATCAGCAAAACACAGATTCCTCCACGCCAAGGAGCTGGATGTGCAGCCGCTCAACCCATGTAACGAGTATAATTTTGCAAATAACTGCAATTGCAGGTTTCAAGGTTAGGTTAGGTCAGGGTTTTTTTGCTGGTTAGAGCTGCAAGTTTTGCAAGTTTTGCCTCTGTCACCCAAAGAGGCAAAACTTACAAAACCTGCAGCTCTAACCAACATAATATCAAAGAGGAAATGAAGTCTGTGTGTTGTGTAAAATGCACACTCAAAATCACTAGAAAAAGTTTACTTTTGCTGAAATCTAATTTCCAGTACAAATTAAACTTCAAAAGCACAGCATATCTTTGTTTTCTCTGAACATCAACAAGCTCATCATGCTTGCTCTCTCCAGTCCTTACACATGATCTTATATCTGCTCAAATATCTGTCAGGCGTACTGTTGTGCATGAGATCAAATTAATTTTAGAAACAGGAACAACTTATTTCCCCTATCAGATTTAAAGATATGGAAGAGAGGAAGAATACTTGTTCAGTGTAAACCTTAATATTACCAAAGCAGACAGAACTGACAGTAATTACTCACTCACTCACTTTCCTTCGGCTTTATCCCTGATCCCTTTGACCCCTTATCAGGGGTCGCCACAGCAGAATGAACTGCCAATTACTTTGGCATATGTTTTATGCGGCGGATGCATTTCCAGTCGCAACCCTGCACTGAGAGTACACCAACTTGTGAACCCCCCAGTGCTGGGAAACACCCACATTTTCTTATTCACACACAAACTCATACACAACAGCCAGTTAACTGAATGTCTTTGGCCTGTGGGTGAAACCAGAGCACCCGGAGAAAAACCCCAGTGCTGGGAGACACCCACATACTCTCATTCTCACACACACACACACACACACACACACACACTCACACACTCACACACTACAGCCAGTTAAGTGAATATCTTTGGCCTGTGGGGGAACCCACCACAGCTCCCAGAGAAACACCCGGAGAAAACCCAGGCGAACATGGAGAGAACGTGCAAATTCCACCACACAGAAATGCCACCTGGCCCAAATGGACTCGAACCAGCAACCTTCTTGCTAAAGTGCAAGAACACTGAGCCACCATGCCACCCTGACAGTAATTATGTCTACCAACACTGTTAGACTTTTTAACCAATTTACAGATATTTACTGCAAAAACACCCAATAAAATACCACATACATTTTTTACATTCACTACTGTAATATGCACTGCATTGTGGGACATTTTAAAACTTTTACAGTAACTTACTGCATATTAGGAATTTGTAGTATTTTACTGTAATCAAAGTAATTAAGTACTGCTACTGTAGTTAAAGGCAAGAATGAGACAGTTAATTAAATGTTAATGTGATATTTATTACATTCAATAGTAAATACTAAAATGTAAATAAATTACAATAAAACTACTGTAAAAATTGTCATTTGTAAAATAGAAATGTAAAGGGCATTTTACTATAAAAAAAACTTGCTGTAAGACTATTGTACTGATTTTTTTTTTTATAGCGGTAGGGCCCTGCTACTGTATAACACGTTTATAGTAAAGTTACGGTAAGTTACGATA
>CAIGQW010052710.1:2084100-2104769 GCA_903798125.1 Danio choprae
ACACACACACACACACACACACACACACACACACACACACACACAGTTATCTGACACAGTTATCGGATTTTCCATGTCAGTGAATGCCTAGCAAACACTGATTGTAAACCAATGTCTTCAAATATAAACAAATTTCCTATCGGTTTGAAATTATATGACAGAATTTACATTTTGGAGTAAACTAACTTGAAATGTTAAAAAAAAAAAAAAGGTTACTCATGTCTCATAAATGAATAAAAATTCAAGCAGACTTTTACATGTCACAGTCCAGGCAAGTCAGCTGTCAAAGGAGTGGCACAAAAAGTAACCAGGTTACTATGTACACATTTAATTATTATAAACACTTGCCAACACAGGCCACCAGCTGCATGACGCATTCAATCGCCTCTTCACCTGAGCACTGGTCCCCTGTTAACCAGCTTTACTGTTAATCACAGGAAACAACAATCTGATACGATCAAGAAGCTTTATAATACCTAGAGAACACGGCCATCAATTTTGTCATTCACATCAGTGGTAATAGCCTACTTTGCAGGAAACTGATTTGATTTTCTTTTTTTGTGGGCGTTCAGGTTCTGGACAATATGAATGAAATATGACTTTTCACTCTGAAACCACAGAACATACACTGACAACACTACTAAAATGTCCACAGTTTCATGTACTATCTACTAGTGACTATCCTGAGCTGTGATGTGAATGTCTATTGCAAACTTTTAAGCAAAATATGCAAAAGGAGTAACTTACTCTTGCTGTACACAATATACAGTGTGTTTCATTGTAAACTACTTTGCTTGTAAAATAAAACCTTACCTATATGTGACATTCTGCTCAAGTTGTGCTGAAAAATTTGATCGATCAGCTTGGTGCATTTTCTGGATGAAGATTCACACATTTTCCTTTTATGCTTGAGGAATTCGGACAATCACGTACTGGACAGCTGGCCAATCAGAGCACACCGTGTTTTTCAGAATAGTAAGTTTTGTAAAAATCAAACACCTTATACTGTGTAAACACATTGAATTACACCAAATAATGTTCTTTTTAGCAACTACATATGGCCCTTTTAAAAAGGTTAGCTTTACCCAAAAGTGAAAATTTGGTCATCACCTACTTCACTTGTGCCAAACCTGTTAGGGTTTCTTTATTCTGTTAAAACAAAAATAATATTTTTATAAAGATTAAAAAAAAAAAGAAATTTTAGAAAGCAGCAACCACTGACATCCATAGTATTTTTCATTCATTCATTCATTTTACTTCGGCTTAGTCCCTAATTTATCTGGAGTCGCCACAGCGGAATGAACCGCCAACTACTTTGGCATATGTTTCCCACAGTGAATGCCCTTCCAGTCGCAAACCAGCACTGGGAAAGGCTTCCAACATCTGCGGGAAACCAGAGCACCCAGAGGAAACCCACGCGAACACAGGGAGAACATGTAAACTCCACACAGACATGCTGCCCACTGCGCCACCATGACACCCAGCTCCATTTATAATTATTCATAATCAGACATAATTCCATGAATGTATCTACAAAAGACACAACAAAACTGTGTAAATTGTAAATGACAGCTACAGTTAATAGATGAATTTAATTTTTCAATATTCATTTTTCATAACACATTATATACTGATTTATAAGTATTAATTAGTCAGTCATGGTTGAATTTATAAAGATGCAGTCTGCAATTTTAAAAGAGTGTTATAGCTACAAACAGTCATTAGTAAGTTAACACAGATTGTGTTCTGTCAAATAAATGAATGGTTTTATATTATGGATAAGAGCCCTGTTGCCTTATAATACTTATTATGAGTCACAATACAGTTAGTAACCTCATACATGTATCTGATGACTTTAAGAAAACTGAAAACATTGTGCAATTTTCAAAGTATTAATAAGTATTAATTGTTAACAGGGTTGTTAAAAGTATCAAGTAATTTTAAAAACATCCATTTCCCGATAACAATCGAGCGATGTTGAGTGCGTTCTTAAACATCGCTGATTGCCCGTAGTGTACATGTGCTCAACAGATATGCATGTGATTGGCCATGAAGGTCACCGCTTTACCACTCTTCACCAAGTGCAAACACAGATACACAGTCACTAGAGCGAGTAATGGCCATCTTTAAAATTTCAGTACCGATCTCGATACTTTTTATCACCCTAATTTTTAACAATATTGTAAATGTAGCTATAACTGTCACCATAATGCAGTATATTTAAAGATACAATGTATAGAATTGGTATGCTTGATTATGCTAGAATTCATTATGGGTTTCAAGAAAACGGTTACCTTATATTGTAATCCCCATACAACCAAAATAGTATATATGTTGTGCATTTTAATGAAATACATTTTTGCAAAATACAGGACTACTAATAGCCAACAAAGGTGCTTTAAGACCACTGAATGGCCATTGCTAACTAGCCAATCCTTAAGCCATTTCACACATGACCAGTTCTCCTGTCTTTTGGTTGAAACAGTTATTGCACCTCAACAGCCCAAAGAGAAAGAAAAACACAACAAAAGAAAGGCATTAAAACATGCCATGTTTTTGTCAATGACTAACAATGGCTCTTTATTGGCACTGATTAACATGCTGTGGTCAGATGTGGCTGGTTTAACCTTTGTACTATCCAGGAAGCCCAGTTAAGAAGGTAGTTTCAGTTGCTGAGGGGAATATATTTGGGTCTCCCTAAAAGCTGCATTCACCGTGCCAAACAGAAAATGACAGGCAGAAGGGAGAAAAAAAAAAATCCTCGAACTTTCGCTCTTGTCTTACACATGCTTCACTGGTCAAGGCTAATACTTCACAGCAGGATTGCCTTACAGTGTACCATGAGCCTCCCGGCACGCTCGCTCACAAATGCTCTTGATCTCATACACATTCTCACACTCTCACCCCCACAGATCTCATTAGGCTTCACAAGAGACACCCAAACTTCACCCACTGAACGCACACTGACAGGAGAGCAGCTTCGTTTGCGTGCTACAGTACTCTGAAGGACATTATGTGTGCATAGACACACACATCAGTAAATACTTTATATCTTCAACATTATACTAGAGGTTTAGAATCACATCCAATATGGGAAATTAGCATACAAGACCAATAAAACATCCTGGATAGGTCTTCGACAAAAAAAAAAAAAAAAAAAAAAAAAAAATTATATATATATATATATATATATATATATATATATTATTAGAATTTTATTATTATTGCTGTTATTGTTATTATTATTAATACAAATAATAATGATAATATAAATGGAAAATTATAGCAATGACCTTATTATTATTATTATTATTATTATTATTATTATTATTATACTTAAAGTATTAAACTAAAACCCAATTTTGCTATTTGAAAAAGAAAAACTATAAATTGTTATATAATATTTTTATTTTCATTAATTTTAATAAAATTTTATAATGTATTTAAATAGGTGTTATTTGTAACAAAATCTAATACCATATTTAAGTAAACTTCAATTTAACTTTAAATTGATTTTAAAGAAATATAATTATTTATTATAACATAAATTTGAAATTTCTTTGTTATATAGACCGATTATACAGTACATACATATTACAAATGATAACAACAACAACAACAACAACAACAATTAACTTGAAATGCAAAGAAACTATAAAAATAAAAAGTAATTCAAATTATCAATAAACTGCACTTAATGCTAAAATAATGATAATATTATCATCACATTTTAAAACATTCATTCATTTATTCATTCATTCATTTTCTTTTTGGCTCGAACCAGCGACCTTCTTGCTGTGAGGCGACATCGATACCCACTGCGCCTCCCCATTTTGAAACTCAAGTATTAAAATTTAAGTTTTAAAATGTGCAAGTTATCATTAGAATCCAATGCTGTTTTCAGTGCAAAAACAAAGTACATGAAATATAAAAAATTAAGTAAACTTGGTTGTTAGGCCAAACTCTGGTGAAATCTCCAAAACACCAGCAGCACCCTCTGACACATTTCACAGGGGCACAAATATAGGTCAACAACAAACAACTTGCATATTATGCATATAATTAAGGGGGCGGGGAAATTGGTAAATGGCCCTCCTCAAATATCTGCCTGGGATCTCAGCTTTTTGGAGGAATCTCATTAGCATCACGGACTGCGCAATAAGTTCTCTGGAGCACACTCTTCAAAACGACACAGTCAGAAGAACTGCCTCTTGAAGCAACAGCAAGATCCAGCAAAACACTGCTCCTCCCCTTTCACACACACAGCCAGAGCAAACAGACACAAAGGGGAACCAATTAGTGGCAGGACAGAGCAGGAGCAGCCAAGCTTGTAGTCACTCTAAGAGACTTAATGCAATAGAGGAACACAGATATCATTACTGAGTGAAATGTAAAATGAGAAGAGTAATCATCTGCGCTTTAAGCATTAGCACAAAAGCTGATGCTTATCTTTTGAGAGCGGGTAGAAATGATGATCCATACTGAAAGTTACAGACAGACAGACCGACTCTCAGACCATTTAAAAGTTGTTCAGAGATGTTTAATGTACTTTGAATATGGCAAAGCACCTGGAATGGAGTTTTTAATAGAACAATGGAACTTAATGTCTGTGTGACATCAAAATTTAATAAATTTCAAATTTCAAATTGAATAATTAATCCGTGCATGTTAATCCAGTGAAAAAAAAGTTTGTTTTGGTAATCTTCAATCAAAGTCTGACCATTCGCATCTCTGTTGACGTCGGTTTGACAGCTTCAGCTACCATATTCTAAACCCCTCTTACCATTAGGCCCAGTATACTTCAAACGAAATCAAAAAAAACAACTGAAATGAAGTCATTTAAATATAATCGGGTCAAAACAAAAGTTCTTTCTGAGTTTCGGCAGGTCGAAACAGCCCACCAAAGGTAACTTTTTGGAAGAGTTCATTTTGTTCCCAAACACCTTTGAGCTACCATCGGTCTGTGACGATTACACAATCCGTGGGTGTGCTCTTATTATGAGTCTCCACCTTCTGTGATGTGCTTTGTATCTATGAAGTTCAGAGTCAGTCAGCAAAAAACATCCAGCACAACAACACCAAGACTCGGATGGGTTTCCCACACCAGGCAAGAAGCACAAACGTGTGACATCATGTCTGATATAGTTTTAAACCAGGGGTGCCCAAATTCTGTCCCGGAGGGCCGGTGTCTTGAAGAGTTGCTTTAACTTGCTGTAACACACCTACTAATAAGTTTGGTATGCCTAAAAAAAAGCTTGATTGGCTGGTTTGTGTAATCGAAGTTGGAGCTAAACTCTGTTGGACAGTAGCCCTCCAGGACCGAGTTTGAGCACTCCTCTTCTAAACATCATTCCATTCGGTGTCACTGCAAATATAAAGCAACGTGACGTGCAAAGAAGGCTATTTGCTAGATGTTTATGAAACTGTTCTTCTCTCACACTTGCCATTATTGTTGTGTTTAGCAGTACACTCAAGCAGCGCAAGACATTTAAAACCCTGCCTACTGCAGTGCGGGGGTGTCAAAATGTTCAAAAACAGCACTCAAAAAATTTTTTTTTTCTGCTTGTTCAAGCTACTTATTTAAAATGAGCTGAATCAACACATTTCCCAGTGATGGGTTGCAGCTGGAAGGGCATCCGCTGCGTAAAACATATGCTGGATAAGTTGGCGGTTCATTCTGCTGTGGCGACCCCAGATTAATAAAGGGACTAAGCCAAAAAGAAAATGAATGAATGAATGAATGAATGAATGAATGAATAAATAAATCAATAAATCAATCGTCAAGTTTTTTTGGGGGGGACAACTTGTGTTTTATGTTCAATCAACTTAAATTTGTAAACACAATTAAGTTAACTTTTTGTGAAATTTGTGAAAAAGATCTTCATTTGAAGTATACTGGGGCTTTTAGTTTGCTATGAGGAAATGATGAAAGAAGAGAAAAGCCCCGCCCCCTAATCAAAATTCAGTTTTAGTTGGAAGTACATCAACATACTGAAACAAATGTCTCAGCAATGTCCGTTTGAAAAATGGTTTTAAAATGAATTTGTTTACATGCATTTTATGTACAATATTAATGTTCAGAGAAACAGGTTGTTTTAATTATGCTACAGGATAGTTTGCTCATAATAAAGATTTAAGTTTCTGTTTTGTATTGCTTGTCTGCTTCATTGTAGAAATAGAATGAATGCAAGCCTGAAGGTCTATAATTACATGCTTGGTTTTCAGCATATAATAGCATTAAATAAGACCGGAACATTCCGTATGAAAAGGTATACTGCACGCGATTTTAAAGCAATTAGGGCTGGATGATTATTTGAAGGTTATTTTATGTACATATTTATGTGCATTTCGTTAGTAAAGCTAGTTCTAGTAATTCAGCATTTACAACAGAGTCATAGTTCACTGACAATCTACACAATACTGTGTTCTTAATCGTAATTGTAGATTAGACAGCTCTTTGCATAGCTTCATAGTGAACTATGGCTGGGTGTTGTTAATGCTGAATGCAAGTAACAGTACCACATTTCTTTACGTTAAGTCGCTTATAACTTCAGTTGAGTGTTTGAAACTAACCCTTCAGTGAGATAAATCCGTAGTCGTGATTATTTGGAATAATTATTATACTATTTTGTTTATTATTTTTTAAAACAAAACAATATGTTTTGCTTGTATAGGAAATGCTTCTTGATGTAAGAATTTTTTGATATTTGGACTAGAAATAAGACAAATTTTTTTTTATTGCAGTGAGTTAACATAGTTTGTAGTATTAATCCTTGAACAGCAGTTCCAGTCAAAGCCCCTGCTTCAAACTTAGCTACCAGACCAGTGCACCTCCTACTCTGAATAGGACCACCCGGAAAAGTTCCCATCTGAATTTAAAAAAAAAAAAAAAAAAAAAAACTTTCTCACTTAAGAGCTTCCCTAGGCCAAAGCCTCAAAAGCCCCATGAAGAGAGCCTGTGTGTTTAACCTTACAGCCCAACCAAGTAGCACACGAGCACAGGGTTATTTAATGCTTCAGTGATGGGGGTTCACTTAACCATTCTGATGAGGCATCAAAGCCCTGACTATTGGTGAGGAGGGTTAAGAAATTAAATGCTGATTTGAATGGTGTTCTTGGTCCAAATACAGAGTTTTTTTTTAGCTGTGTGGGTAAGGGGTTATTTTGGTTATGCACAATGCAATGGGGGATTTAAAATGCTGGTGGGCTTCAATAATTGGTGGTTCCTTTGTTTTTTTGTTTTTGTATTTCAGACAATGTTTTGTATGCAGGGTCGTAGATACTTTAACGGCTGTAATCCTTTCATTGCTTAAGTCCATGGCATCACCCAACTCATCACTAGTCATGAATTGGTCATGGTGAGACCATAATATTCAAATGTTTTGTCTTCAATACTATTCAAATGATTTTGAATATGTAAAACGTCACATTGCACTTCTGAATAAAATTCAAAGAGAGCATAAATGCACACTGCTCATCTTAAATATGACAATCATTTAAAGCATTAAACATTAAAATGACAAAGATTCGCAACAAATAAGGGGACGGTTCATACATATTTAAATAGTTAAAACATGTACAAACGCATGTTCAAATAAAACCTACCCAGACTTAAACATAAAATCAATACTCATGAATATACAAATGAACTAACAGTATTTTACAAATAACCAACCTCAGCAGTGATTCTTGTAAGAAACAGAAATAATATTGCTTTTATACTTCTCTATTTAACTAAGCTGGGGTAATCGACTCAGTGTTGCAGTCATTGAGACAATTATGCAATCAGAAGGACTGACAGATGCCATCGTCCCTCAGGAGCCAATGACAAGAACATCTTCAACATTTGCTTCAAAGTCCCATCAGCACGATTGCACATTATGCAACCAATTTCACAGATGCATCGGCATGCTATAGACCGTTACGTGAGCACCAAGACATAAAATATTTCACTTAAATACAAAAGAGCCCGATTTCCCACAACCCACACGAGGAGCAGACTCATCCCTATGTGCGTGGTGATTTATTGCCCACGCACGCAGCAGTCAATGGGAATCCGAGAAACTGCATTCTCATGAAAACAGTTCAAAAGAACATCCATCTGCTGACCATCAATGATGAAATGATACACACAATATTACACAGCTGATATTTCAAGTTGAAAGACCAGCACAAACTCCCTGCATTAAGGAGGCTATAATGAAACACTGTTCATGTATTACTCGTGTTTTATTGCCAATGTGTCAATGGCTTATAATGAAACTTTCCTGACTTCCCAGGTGGTCTACGAAAGCCTATATACTGATTTCAATAGGTATGTTTCTATTAGGGCTGCACATTATATTGTTTCAGCATCAATATCGCAATGTGAGCATTTGCAATAGACAAATCGCAGGATCTGAAATGTGGAGTCAGGATTATAGTCTATTAAAACTATAGAGCCACAGTTGAAAAAACATGTGATTCATTGTTACACTTTACAGTAACTTTAAAAATGTAACAAAAAAATTATCATTTGCATATATATTTTCAAATCTGTGACTGTGTAAGCATTTCAAGCCAGTTTTAAGCATTCGAGCCCAACAATTTATAATGTTTGTAACTTAAAGAAAGATTAATGAAGTCTATGCAGTGTTATTTTACATTTGATAATTCAATTTATGTACCTGCATACGTCTAGACTCCCAGAAAACTATAAAGCACTGTTTATTTTATTTGATTCTTTGCTACTGTATTTATCAATGCTTGTGGTTGGTTTATTATATTTTATCCAGATGTACCGGTCTACAATATTATCCCAATCAATCTAAAATGACAAATTCTTGCTATTGAAATCATCTGGTGTAATTGTACTCAATATGGCAATGTGTATCGTAGAAAATTTTAATATTGCAATGTCAGTTTTTTTCCAGCCCTAGTTTCTATGCAAAGATGCAAATTAGAATTATATGCAAAGCTGGAATATTTCATAAATTATCTGCATCATTTCCATCTAGGGCTGGGAAATTAATCAAATGAAATAGCAAACATGATTGAACAAAGCTGCGATTGTAGTGCATGTTTTTTAAGGAAGCACTGTGTGATTTGTAGTATTCATCCTCCAAAGGGCAGATGGCGCTCTAACGGAAACCCACAAACCCATCCAAATACACACAAAGAAACTCAGGAAATCCCTTTGGGAAAACAGTGGTTGCTCAATAAAGATTTAACTGCTTTCATTGAACAAGTTTGACTAATAAACTTATGAACAAATCATTTTCAACAGATTAAACCAAATTCAAAATCGAACCATTTTTTTGCGTAGCTTATCAATGTACTACGAATTTGTGTAGTAAACTCTTCTGCATCTAAACACGTGATGGAGGACTACTACAGCCATTTTTACTGACAAAATGCGCATGAAAATAGTCCAGCCCTAATTCTAATAATCTAATGAGTGTGTGTTCCCAGCACAGCATGGTAGTTTAGATTTTTTCTTATCAGATAAAAAAGTTTGTCCTACTGAGATGTGGGTATTTGTTTTTTATGAGCAGTTTCAACATTTACGTGTATCTTGGATTTTCAATTTTTATGCAATATTCTAAAATGTACATAAAAAAAACAGGTGGATGGAAACAAATCTCATGTGAAGGCAGTTTCAAGTGTAAACCATGATTACATAATTAAATATTCATGTAAACATCACTCTCAGCACAATGCACGGCATCTGGATGTTTGTTAAAAGTATAGGCTATCGCTGCAAAGTTATTTACATTTTTTTTTAACAAAGAATTTTGCTTTGAGTTTATTGGGGCCTGAATGACATTCATTTTCTTGTACATTACATGTGCACGAGTACAAGCATGGCCAACTTAATGGCCTAGGTGCCACGAATAACAAGTAATTCTGAATTCTACCTAATAGCACTTTTCATGCAATACATTACACACTTATAGCAATGGTCAATACTACTTTAAAACAAACTATGTATAAAAATAAATGTAGATTTAATGTAAAAACACGCAATCAACTTGCAGATTTAATATCAATTGCTTGATCATCTGAACTATCGACTGTCAATTGGTCTCATGTCTTCCCATGAAATGAATATGCAATTTGGAAATGGTGAGATTTAAAACTTCACATGATCTTGCATTTCCGGTCTCTAGTCTTCAAGTGAATGGGAATGTAAGGAATGAAAATGAGTCGTGATACTCTATAAAATGAAATCAGTTACTGACTGGATGTCTTTAACAGCCAAAATGTGAAGTAAAAAGCAATTGTTGTTGAGTTGCAGCATAGCAGACTAACTCAATTTATCTTGATCAGTCTGTCAAGTGAGGCTCCCAGAAGAGAAATCTACACACTGGACCTTCAGAGCCATCTGAACCCTATTAATCAATAAATGCCACTAAAGATCATTACAACTTGGAATGTACGAACATCTGTCTAGAGTGACAACCAGTAATTCATGGCTACATGGGACTTGAGACCCCTAAAAATGAGTTGAGAACACCCTGGCAAAAACCTCAGAACATAAAACATTTGTAGTCGTACCGCTTTCCCCCAAGAGCAAGCATCACCTTGCATCTTAAAGCTGTCCTGTCTATGCTGATTGAACCACATTAGATGGAGTATTCAATGATTCACTTTAACTTACAAGATATGGTTCCATGAACATTATTGGAACATTTGTATTCCACAAAAAGGTTTCTTCAATTTCTTCATTTTCTTAAAATGTTATACACTCATACAAATTATAACTGTTCACTGAAGGGTTCTTCTAGAGAATGCTTCTCTCACAGTCTCACAACCAAACCCCCCGATTTTGGAATCTTTATTTTTATAAGTGCATGAAGTTAAATCAGAACAACATGGCTCATTCAGACATGTATATGTAAATATTTCATTTGAAACACTCAATTGCATTAAATAAAATGTCACCTCACGCCCAAAACATGATATGAAACCCATCACGTACCTCCCGAGCTCGCCTCCAATCTCATAATAATGCTCCACATTCTCCTGGTTAAACACGGTCATGGTGCTCCTGGGCGCTTCCAGCTTTCCGGGATTCCCAAAATCAGCAGCCCATCTCTGTCAACCTAATGACAGTTTGCGGCGAACCCCTCTCATACTCGCTCTGCGCAGAGAGAGAAAGAGAGAGAGAGAGAGAGATGCGCGTGAGGGAAACGCGCGTGTCGTGCGTAAAAACGCTGTCTTCTCGACTCGTGTAAAAACCTTTCTCCGCCCCTAACCACACTCGCCGCATGTGAAACACTGTTTGTGTACAGCTTTAACCGGTGGGTGGAAACTAGTCAACCCCGCTCAGGAGAAGGTAGCAGTGGTTTTGTTAAAAGGCGTCTACGGCGTTGCCAAGTGAACAGCGCTGCTTGATGTGTGTGTGAAAAAACTGAACGTGACCATATGTAACCTTTGTGTCCACTCACCATTGCAAGAAAACAGAAAAGATCGCCGAATCGCATGGAGTAGGCGGTTGACACCTTAAAGTGTCAGCGTAAAGTACCAATGCTTCATTAAAACTACGCCTTCTCGTGTAGGTTTCATGTCGTTAGAGAAACCCAGCGTATTCCTTCACTACTAACACGGTCTAAACAGAGTAAGGCATGCTCTTACCGGTAACGCGCTTTTTACTTCGACAAAAGCGAATAAAAGTAGCATACCTTTATTTTTCCATCGTTGTCAGTGCCCAGGCAGCAGGTACCGTCCGGTGTGAAGCGATAAAACAGCATACCCTTCACGCGAGACATGGAAGTGTTGTGTTGCAGGAAATGGGAGGATTGCAACAATGTAGATGGAGCGGGGCTGAAGGTAATAAAAGCACCAACAGCCCACCTGAAGGGGCGCTGTGGAGACATACTCAGTATCATTTGAACAGTTCATACAATTCTGTTCTATCATTTTAAGATGAGTGAATATCTATCTATCTATCTATCTATCTATCTATCTATCTATCTATCTATCTATCTATCTATCTATCTATCTATCTATCTATCTATCTATCTATCTATCTGTCTGTCTGTCTGTCTGTCTGTCTGTCTCAGTTTAAATTTATAGGCTGTATCTATCTTTTCTCAATTTTTTATTACGATTATTATTTATTATTTTATTATTTATGTCTGCATCATGTTGGTGCTTTCTATACTGGAAGCTCACAAGACAAAATCAATCAATCAATCAACCAATCAACCAATCAATCAATCAATCAATCAATCAATCAATCAATCAGTCAATCAATCAATCAATCAATCATGTCTGTCTGTCTGTCTGTCTGTCTGTCATTTTTTCAATTAACAGTGTAAATCTTAAAGGGGTGGTACTACAAAACTGCAAATTCTGCCTATTTACTTATCCTTCACTGGTCACAGACCTGTTTCAATTTGTTTCTGCTGTTAAACAAAAAATAAGTTTTTGAAAACCCGCAACAAGTTCCATGCTTTTTGTTTTTTCTACTACAGATGTCAATAGTTGCATGTTTCTAACATTTTTCTAAATAACTTATTTTGTGTTTAACAGTAAACCACTTTAGGGTGAGTGTGGTGGTTTTTATTCTTGGGTGAACTATCTCTTTTACATTACCCCACACTGGTAATGGCCATTTATAGAAATGTGATTATAATAATGTATAGACTGTATTTTATATAGCCAGTATATAGATATAGAATAGTATTTATTCTACTAATGAAGACTATAGTTTCTCATGAGAAGGTTTGTTTGGAAATTATCCAAATGTATAAAAACTTAACGTAGCAATTTTTGTACAATATCTGAATTATATATTGTAATATTTTGTACAACATCTGAGACTAGCCATGCAAATTGACTATGATACATTTGCCCCATCTACTGGTACAGATATACATTGCAGGGGTTGGACAGGCATGGATAGGTGTTTTTTTCATGCAACAGATGCTTTACAGTAAATGAATGAATTATTGAAGATTGATTGAAAAAAAAATTAATCAAATGAATGAATGAATGAAAATTTTGGAGATATACCCTGGAACCTTTTTAACATATAAAAAAAATCTGCTAACATATTTACGATATTTATATGTAATTTTATATGTATTTGTAACAACAACTCATTCATTCATTTCGGCTTAGTCCCTTTATTAATCTAGGGTCGCCACAGCGGAATGAACCGCCAACTTATCCAGCATATGTTTTACGCAGCGGATGCCCTTCCAGCTGCAACCCATCTCTGGGAAACATCCATACACACCCATTCACACTCATACACTACGGACAATTTAGCTTACCCAATTCACCTATACCGCATGTCTTTGGACTTGTGGGGGAAACCGGAGCACCCGGAGGAAACCCACGCCAACACGGGGAGAACATGCAAACTCCACACAGAAATGCCAAATGACCCAGCCGAGGCTCGAACCAGCGACCTTCTTGCTGTGAGGCAAACGTGCTATCCACTGCGCCACCGTTAGGCCCAACAACAACTCAGATACAGCCAATAAAATACAAAAAAAAAAAAAAACACCAATAGGCTACAATGCTTAAGATATCGCTTACACTTTTGTACAGAACACTTTGAGCTCAGTTTAGTACAAAGGCGTGTTTTTCCCTGACAGTAAAACCTCACAGTGCGCTGAAATAAACATGTCTCACAACTCATTGTTGACAGCAGATTGTTAGTGTCAGTCTTTTATATGTTTTGACTCATGTCTGCCTTCAAGAATGTAAGTGTTGACTAGGCGGTTATTATCATCCCAGCATTGATGACATTGGACGGAACGCCTGATTACACAATGTGTCAAGACTGTCGCAGTGATAATTTGCTGTTTATTCCGTGCTGTTTATAGTCAGAATGGTGACATACGCAATAAAAGTATGTATAGAAGCATCTTTTTCATATTGAATTGAGCTTTGAAAAGTGATATATGACAGTCTTGTGATTATAATTTCACATTTGTTTTATCGTGGTGAAAAAAGGTGGACAGTTTTGAAGAAAACTTGATGATAATGTTCCTGATTACAGTTTTTATGTTTGTTTGCTTGTTTTTCTTGCGCCATCTTGTGTCTAAAAGGGTCGTTGCAGTTTAACCCTTATTTTCGGGATAAAAAACATCCACCCACCAAATGCATCATATATATTTTTTTTAATATATTTTTTTTGCATTAATAAAGCTCTATCCTAATCACAACTTTTAAATGTTTAAAAAAATTACAGAATTTTAACTCTTTAATTGCCAAGTTCATAAATGATGTCACTGATTTGGAGAAAAAACTCACAAAATGGCCTATTTTCCATATAAAAAGTAATTGTGGGCTGGATTTTTATTTTTATTTGTTTTTTACCTTTTATCACAGTCTTGGGGCTGCACGGTGGCGCAGTGGGTAGCACAATCGCCTCACAGCAAGAAGGTTGCTGGTTCAAGCCCCGGCTGGGTCAGTTGGCATTTCTGTGTGGAGTTGCATGTTCCCCCCTTGTTCACGTGGGTTTCCTCCGGGTGCTCCGGTTTCCCCCACAAGTCCAAAGACATGCGATATAGGTGAATTAGGTAAGCTAAATTGGCCGTAGGGTATGTGTGTGAATGGGTGTGTGTGGATGTTTCCCAGTGATGGGTTGCAGCTGGAAGGGCATCCGCTGCGTAAAACATGCTGGATAAGTTGGCGGTTCATTCCGCTGTGGCGACCCCAGATTAATAAAGGAACTAAGCTGAAAAGAAAATGAATGAATCACAGTCTTGAGCATGTGAAAGATTAGTGACAACATTGCCTTTGATGCATTGTTAGTTTTTGTGCAGCATAAAATGTAATTTGTTTTCCTAATTTCCTTTTTTTCCAAATTTACTGTTTGTGGCTGTTATTGCACCATTGACCTCCATTATAACCACATTTTTTGATTGCAAATCCATGACACCATATATTCATGATTTCTTAATTGTTAGTGCTTTTCCCTGTTGGGAAAAGAAAAAAATAAGATTTGATGGCTTTTTTCCCCATTCTCTCTACTCAAACACACATGCTGGGAGTCCCTCTCTTGTGGTTGCCTAATATTTATGATATGGCCTTGCAAGTTGACATTGTTTTGGAAATTTACATTTATTTTAACCTAGTTTATACATATGAAGACAAATTTTTTTAATCAAAATTACAGTCAGTTATTTCACCACATCATAAAATGTTTAGGTAATGTTAAAATATACAACCTTAGATGGTTGTAGAGATATGATTCACAAGAAGATTGGAATTAGTGTTTTTTAAATTCTTTTTATCTTTGGCATGTGGAGATAATGTTCAGACCTTTTATGTCACGCACACGCACACGCACACGCACACGCACACGCACACACACACACACACACACACACACACACACACACACACAAACACATGAACACACACACACACACACACACACACACACACACACACACACACACACACACACACACACACACACACACACATATATCTAGGTTGGTTTTTGCGAATTGCGGGAACATTCCATAAGTTTCCTTTGTTTTTATACTGTACAAACTGTATTTTCTATTGCCCTACACCAACGTGACACCTAAACCCACCCCTTACTATAGTTTTTTTTTCATTCATTCATTTATTCATTCATTCATTTTCCTTTGGCTTAGTCCCTGATTTACCATGGGCCGCCACAGCGGAATGAACCACCAACTACTCTGGCATATGTTTTATGCAGCAGATGTTCTTCTTGCCACAACCTGTGCAGTTTTACTTTCTGAAAAAAACTATGGTTTATAATTCTTTTGAAAAATTGGGACATCAACAGTGTCCTCATAATTCACCATATCCTTGTAATACCTGTCAAATCCATGTCATTATACACATTAGTGTTCTTATATGTGACACATACATACACACACACACACACACACACACACATGCACGCACGCGCGGGTAAATATAGTACTATATTATTGTGTTAACTGCATTTAATCACATTATTGACTGTTTAATGTTTTTTTCATTAAATCTTAAACTGCAGTATAATTATAAATCACAAAACAATTCTTGAAATAAAAATGGTTAACGGATGACACAAAATCATTTAATTAAAAATAATAGAACAGTTAAAAAGTTTAAATAATTTATATATAGAATAAAGAAAAAATAAAGAAAAACATTAAATAATTTTAAAAATGACAAAAAAATGAAAAGTGTTTTTTATTTTTGTTTTCAAAATCTTGTTACTAAAATATAGCTCTAATATGACAACTATATATGTATGTTGTTGTTGAGTCAAAGTCAGAACAGCATGGTCAAGTGTGGTTAGAGGTTACAGCAGAAACTATAATGTTCTGCTGTCCTCTGTACAGCCAACGGTGCCCATAAATCACTAGTGTTTTCTCAGCTGTCCACATATTCATCCGTTCTTGATGTTCAAACACAGGATGGCACATGACCATGAGGAAACACCCACAAGCGCCTGAACCACATTTTATATCCATAAAGCTTATGCCTTTCATTTATGTGTCAGAGTTACACAAACAGCCAAACTGACAGCCAAATGACAGGTGTAAAAATGTCGGCTTTACTTGTAAAATCTGCTACAGGATCTGTCAGAGTTTTTGTTTTCTTGCCGTGTTGAAGCCAGAGGCGCTTTTGAGGCTTTTGTTCAGTGTTCAGTCACAATCTCAATATCTTAACCTCTTACCCAGGCCACACAATAGTGAAAAGGAGATAGGATTCATCCATTTTCTTTGAAAACCTCTTTATTTTGAGAAGTGTAGCTCATATGAGTGTGAAAAGCAAGTGTCATCTGTTTACTTCTTTATGATCTGTTTTGCACTCAACTTCAATGACTCAATGTGGGGACAAGTAAAAACAACTGTTAGAAATCACATGATCTCATGCAGAAAGCATGCTAATATGACAAAATTAAGCATTTGAATGTATTAGCTATGTGTACACTGTAAAAATAGAGGTGTTTTCAATGGTAAAATGCTACAGTTAAAATATTTAACCTGGTGAAAAGGAAGTTTTCTTAATATATATGGTTAATAACCATAAATCGACCATAATTACCATATATTGTAATAACCACACATTGTCCCAGAATTTCCTGCATGGACCTTCATTGTTTATGTTTGTTTTTTGTTGTTGTTGACATTACTATGGTTCTTTTTCATTTTTATCATCTTCATCAGTTATGTACTTTAGAGTTTTATGTTGCATCTACTTTTGATAAATAATGTTTATTGCATTACTTCAGTTTTTATATTGTTAGCACAGCAGTTATTCATTCATTCATTTTCATTTCGGCTTAGTCCCTTTATTAATCTGGGGTCACCACAGTGGAATGAACCGCCAACTTATCCAGCATATGTTTTACGCAGCGGATGCCCTTCCAGCTGCAACCCATCCCTGGGAAACATCCATACATACCCATTCACACTTATACACTACGGACAATTTTAGCTTACCCAATTCACCTGTACCGCATGTCTTTGGACTTGTGGGGGAAACCGGAGCACCCGGAGGAAACCCACGCCAACACGGGGAGAACATGCAAACTCCACACAGAAACGCCAACTGACCCAGCCGAGGCTCGAACCAGCGACCTTCTTGCTGTGAGGCGAACGTGCTATCCACTGCGCCACCGTGAGGCCCAGCACAGCAGTTAGCACCTCCTATATGACCATTGGATCATCATATGACCTTCTAATCACCACATGCTTATGGTTGTGTTTTTGTCTGTGTAGCAAAGATTTGATGTGTAGATACTAGTACTCATAAATTATTAAAATACTGTAGTTTACCATAAAATTTGGAATTTTTTTTTATTTTTAGGGTAAATCTCTGGCAACCACAGCTGCCAGTTTTTTTACTGTAAATTTGACAGACTATATATTTTCTTACAGTGTATGTTTATAGTAATGAAAAGTAAACTCTAAAGTGTGTTTTCATGTTACCTCAGCTTTCCTTCTCATTGTTTCAGATTAAGGGTGTGGGGATGTGGATGAACGCCAGTGCTGAACTCATCCAAACCTTGACTGGGAACACATTTTCAATATGTTCAAGAATGTCATCTCATTTTTTGCAGGCTCGATTCATCTCTTTCTTTTTGGAGAGGCCTTTAACAAATAAAGCAACTCTAGATTCCCTTTTATTGTCAGCCACTTTTCATTTCAGAAGCATTGGGAAAATTTTGGTTTGGGCTGCACGTAAATTACATTTCAAGTTAGCTATATATATATATATATATATATATATAAATTCCCAAATAAACTCTCAGATAATCAATATGCAGAAAATGTCTGCTTGCTTTGATATGGATTGAACTAAAATTAAATGCAGGAAATGAAGGGGTTTTATTAGTAAAAGAAAGAGAGGCCAAATCTTCAAAGCTTCTTTTCCAGCAGATTGACTCAGATAAAATGCTGGAGATGTAGGTGCCCAGCAGGGATGTGGAAGAATCGGAACACCTCCTCAATTTCTGCACCCCTGCACAATCCCCCCATGGTGTTTCTGTCAGAGGGTAAATGTGTTCCTCGCAATGCTCTCATTATGCCCACTTCAAATCTCCACACACATTAAAGACTATGCAGACCTCTGGCCAAACTCATTAATACAGAAAATAAGTTGTTTCTCTGATGACAATTATTAGCAGTAATTAGTCCAGTCTTCCTTGAAAAGGAAGCTCTGTAGTTAACCCTGAGAAGTCATTCTAATATGATGACTTGGTGCTCAAGAAACATTTCTTATGGAAATGCCAATGAAAAGCATCCTAAAACATTTATTTATCTTGGTCACACTTTACAAAAAGATTTTATTAGTAATGTATTTACTAATATGAACTAATTATGATCTATACTAGTGCAGCATTTAATAATCACAGTTCAACATTTACTAATGCATTATTAACATCCAAATTCATGCTTGCTGACATTAGTTAGTGCAGTAAGTTCACATGAAATAATGATGAACATCTGTATTTTCTTTAACATGAATTACTATGAACAAATACTGTAATAAATTAATAAATCCATTATCTAACGTTAACTAATACAGCATTATTATAAAGTGTTACTTTATTCTTGTTAGTGTTAATTTAATGTTAAATTCAATATTTATTAACACGATTAAAACCAAATGTTGTATCCAATCATGTTTTTTAATAGACTTAAGCCGATCATAATTAATTTTGAGATTTTCAGATTTTGTCAAAAGCCCAAACAACCCAAACGTACAATAAATAAATAAATAAATAGTAATAATAGTAATAATAATAATAAGGGGCAGCACGATGGTGCAGTGGGTAGCACAATCGCCTCATAGCAAGAAGGTCGCTGGTTCGAGCCCCGGCTGGGTCAGTTGGCATTTCTGTGTGGAGTTTGCATGTTCTCTCCGTGTTGGTGTGGGTTTCCTCCGGGTGCTCCGGTTTCCCCCACAAGTCCAAAGACATGCAGTGTAGGTGAATTGGGTAAGCTAAATTGTCCATAGTGTATGAGTGTGAATGAGTGTGTATGGATGTTTCCCAGTGATGGGTTGCAGCTGGAAGGCCATCCGATGCGTAAAACATATGCTGGATAAGTTGGCGGTTCATTCTGCTGTGGCGACCCCAGATTAATAAAGGAACTAAGCCGAAAAGAAAATGAATGAATGAACGAATGAATAATAATAATAATAATAATAATAATAATAATAATAATAATAATACTAATAAAATTATAATAAAAATAAATAAATAAATAAATAAATAAATAAATAAATAAATAAATAAATAAATAAATAAAAAATCTGAAAAAAATTGTATGTGTAATAACTGTGAAAAGACACTAGTAGAAAGTACTGAACTACTGAAATATATTTAATACTTTGTATGAAAAGCTTTTAGGAGTCACATTTTTAAAAATGTGTTAATAGAGTGGTTAGCAAATCAGAGCGCTAAGTCTGCTGACCAATCAGAGCATACCCCAGAGGGAGGGGCTTCATAGAACCAGGAAGTCAATAGACGGGTTTTAGAAGAACAGAAACAGTGGTTTTGAATAATAGTAAAATATGTGAAAAATAATGCAATTTTAAAAAACAAAACAAGACATTAACATATGTTACAGGGCACCCCATAAACACATTCAAACCATCGAAAATAGTTGATTGACCAATCCTTTAATCTAAGATTTCATGTAACCCCTATTTTAATTTCTTTACATTGGTTTCATCAAATTAAGAATACATAATCTTCTGATGGTTTTTAAAGAATTGCATTGCCAAGCCATGATTATATAAAAGAGATGTTGCAACCTTATAACTTCATAGGGATATGAGATTCTTCAATCAGTAATTGTTAATTTTCCCAAGTTCTAGAAAAGAAGATAGGATTTAGACTCTGCCGTTGAGGTACTGCAGTTGCTCCCAAGTTATGGAATGCTCATCTGCTGAGATATGTGTACTCTGTGGATACTTAAAAAAAGCTCACTTGTTCAAACTTGCTTATGTCTCAATTGTTTTGGTGTATTTTGTTATTGTAATTTCTCTTTTCTTTTTTTAAAATATATATTTTAAATGTCATTATGTGTTGCTTTTCTCTTTTTCAGTCCCAATTGTCCAATTCTGATGTAAAGCACTTTGTGACTCTTGTTATAAAAACCTGCTGTACAGATAAATATTACTTATTACTTTATATATACTTATTACTATATATATATACTTATTACTATATATATATATAT
>CAIGQW010052710.1:2125051-2143420 GCA_903798125.1 Danio choprae
TTAAAGTCAACTAATCACTTTTAAAGCAACAGGTCTACTCACTTTTTAAAGTAATGTCAACTAATCGCTTTTAAAGGCAACTAATCACTTTTAAAGCAACTTGTGTACTCACTTTTTAAAGTAATGTCAACTAATCGTCTTTGAATTCAACTAATCACTTTTTAATGCAATGGATTTACTCACTTTTTAAGCAATGTCAACAAATCACTTTTAAAGTCAACTAATTTCGTTAAAGCAATGAGTTTTCTCGCTTTTTTTAAACAACGTCAGATAATAATTTTTGAAGTCAACTAATCACTTTTAAAGCAACAGGTCTAATCCCTTTTTTAAGTAATGTCAACTAATCGCTTCTAAAGTCAACTAATCACTTTTAAAGCAACTGGTTTACTCACAGTTTAAAGTTAAAGTAAACTAAACACTATTTTACAGTGTACTAAAAATTATGACAAATGTTCAAACTTCATCAAAAGTTATAAATATAAAAAAGTAACAAACTGACATGACATTATTTGTGAAGTAGTTCTAAAAAAATGGCTCAAAAATAAGGAATGAATATGAATCAGACAGTACTTAATTTCTTCACTTCAGCACTTCTGGAGAATAAAAATCATGCTATATGATGCGGTGAAATAAAAGGAAAATCTACACAGAACAAGAGTGCTAAATTCCTAAAATGTCCACCTTTGAAGCTCACTCATATGTTCTTACCTTGTCAGCTGTTTCATCCATCTGATGCATTGATATCCCTGCAACACATTTCTTCATTTTCCTGCTCATTGACTGCATATTAATATGGTGACCTGACCTCAGCCACACACATGTAAGCACTAATGAATAATTCACAGTCATGCAGATTTCAGCCACATGAAAGTCTGCTAAGAATATGACAACTCTGTTTCTCATTGGTTTTCTCATTCTCTTTTTCAGACAGCCAATTGTAAAGCTCAATAAAATCACACCTGTGGCAGAATTTCCTTCCAACTATCTGTCCCTCCATAAACAACAAAGAACATGCCTGATGTAAAACCACAAAAACTTTGATCTGTTGCAAGTTATGTGTAATTAGCAGAGGGTAACGATAAAAAAACCTCACATACATTAAAGCACATGCAGCACATAGCTTGTGTATAAATTATACACATGCGAAGAGTATAGCTTCCCAGCCAACATTTCCAACTGTGAGGATAAAAAAACACGTCACGATTTTGACGGCAGTGACATCGAAACTCAATTCATCACATGTCAGAACGAACAAAAAATTGCTGGGAAAAGCTTTGCCATACACTGTTGCGTATATATTTATACGCGCAATGAATGGGATCATTTAACTGCCGTTCCTGCGCAGCCATTACCAGATTAAGTTTACAGACAGCTTCAGGCGGCCGCGCGCTCCCTGTGTTGTGGGCTGTCGGCAGTTAGAGGCGAAGTGCACATGTTGGTGTTTATTTCCATTCTGTCATGTGTATGAATCTGATTACAGGTCACTAAGTCAATATTTAGCTTTTGCGGACGGATTGCAGGCGGTCAGTATATTTTGCTTCTCGCCACTTCTCCCAGCATCTGCTGCCAGAAGCCGACGCGTAAAAATCAAACGTGCGCCACTGTGACAAATATAAAGACAAACAAACAAGTACAGAGAGGCTGCGTAAAACAGGGTGGTATTGTGTCTGTTACCTTGATTAAAATGTTACGCATAAGTCTTAGCTATTATAGGTATCAGATATTTGGTAAAAAAACAAATAATAAGCAATTGATCGTTAAGTATTTATATTTTTTGGTTTACATGGATGTTGAATATTTGATTCTCTGGCTGGTGAACGTTCATGCAGAAGGATTTCAGTTATTTTAGAGGTCCTTTTAGCTGACAGCAAAAAACAAATAAACAAACAAATAAAGATATTATGAAAGAAAATAAATATATTAAGGTTTTTTCGAAATATGGTCGAGGAACCCCCAGGGGGCTGTAGGAGAGTGCTAACTTATATATGTATTATTATTAATGTATTATTATATATTCATGCTCATATTCATGAATGTATTAACAGTTTATAATTTCTAACATTTTACAATAATGCTAATGCAAACTTTGACTAATATAAATAAACATTGGAAAACTTCAAAACATTAAAACATATTAAAAACAAACATGGATTTAAATAACAATTCAAACAATTACAATCATTGAACAATAATCAGTAAGATTCAAATAAATAATTCAACTCTTGATTAAATTAAATAAAATTATTTAAAAACAATGTGTTAGAAATGACACTTTTTAAAAAATGTATTTACAACTGACAAATACATAAATAACGTATTTAGGAGTGGGATGCAGAATACAGCATAATGAAAATAATGCACACCTGAGGCAAAAGGTTATTTTATTGTATTTTATTTTATTTAATTATTATTTTTTTTATTTTGAAAAAAAAGTAACCAAATGGTTCTCAAAACAGTGACAATGTTAAAGATTCTCACTTTTATTTTTTTCCCCCAATGCAGATGGAATAAATTATATGTCTTCTCTACACTGACCTACATTTTATTACAATGCATTTAAAAAGAAAAAATCATTTGCTGTGAGTCAGTTGTTTTAGCTAATCAAAAACTGGTCATAAAACCACAAACAAATTATTCTGAACAGGACACATTTATCTGACTCAAGAATCAAGAACTGATACTGTTATGTTTTATTTTTTCCTCTTAAAACTTAAATCCGTCTTCTGACAAGCTTCTCATATTTTGTTTTCAAGATTTACAGATTTACAAAAGTTACAGTTTTCACCAGTGGCATTTAATAAGCTTAAAATGATTGAGTGCTCATTCTTCAGCACTTAACAAATCTAATAATTGTAAAAATGTCACTCTCTTAGAAGGCTTGGAATATAGTACACTAGACTTTTCCCCCTTTTGGAGATTTTACAGGCTTGGATGTCATCTGTCTGTCTATGTACATAATGGTATTCTTTCCAAGCCAGTATAAAGCATGTTTGTGCCGTCTGTTTGTACTGGAAATACTCAGCCACAATCACCTTAACACATGTTAATTATTATGTTGTATACAAACTCCTAATTATCCACAACACTGATTGATCTGGAATTGAAAGAACTTGCTCAAATATGAGCCCGAGGTGCACACATCTTGGACGCACACAAAAAGGGCTGTTTCTGTATAACACATCATGGCTAAACTCATCATGGCGCCGGTTTACATTCTGGCCCTAAGGCTGAGAGGATTTAAGATTTATTAAAAATAGAGAGAGTATTTTTCTTTCAGTCATGACTCTATTTCAGGGGTTGCACTGTGCAAGAGGACCACACACGCTCTGACCCATACACATGAATACAGACATATGTGAAGACTGAGGCAAAAAACACACACACGCGCGCTCACAAATCAGAATGAACAGGATTTGTTTTCTTTTTTTACAGTTTCCTTTCCCAGAGTTTTCATTTGATTCTGCTTAGCTTTAGTAATGACATGTTACAAAGTGAACTAGTAAAACATTATGAAACCCATGAGCCTCTGGCAAACGCTAATCTATTATAAAAAACAACCAACTTTCTTTTCATACTTTGTTTGAATTAATTGAATGAAAACAAGGTGAATTCGGTTTAGATTCATTGCTTCAGTTCAGACCATGTATTGTTTAAAATCTATTCCTAGAAAATGTTAAAATATTTTGGTTTTGTGGAAATCAGTATGAGTGCATGAAACCAAGTTGCAGTAAGAACCCAAAGGACAGTCGAGAGTTTTTCAGGTATTATGCAAAGCACTACATTTGCTGCCAATGTCAATATATTTATACATGATTATATGGTTTATATTAATACACCAGTTATCCCTTCGGCCCTAAAAAGAACCTCAAACTCTCGACTCCTGCGTTTGCTTGCAGTGCAATAGGTGAACAACACGCAGGAAATAAGTTCAGCCCCCACCACCAACTCAATTTCACTTAAACTCACACACACATCTGGAATTCATCTGAAGCAGGAAAAAAAAATAGGGAAAATGAGAGCGAAGAGAGACTGTAGATTGTAGTTTAAGTTTGGTCCCCTGCCTTACATTTCCTCTGATGCTGAGATACTGTTGGGTGCCGAAAATCTCCTGGCGATTTGTTTGCCTTCTGACATTTTTGGAATAATGGAGGCATTCTGGGAAAGAAACAAATAAGACATTCACACACAACCCTGCCTGAAAGTCTGAGTTGCTGCCCAGAAAGGGCTATTTTTCATATAACGGTGCATGGATTGTTTTAAATCGAAGTGCGGTAACAGAGGCCTGTGCAGCCAGAAGCAAACAGTTTCAGTAATTGGACAGATGGGTGTACAGTATGCAGATGTAGCCTCTCTTATTTATGTTGTAGACCACCAAAAACGAGACTGAAGGACACGTATCTCCTCGGGGTCTCTTTTTTTGTAATTTAGGTACAATGTGTGTGGTGGATTGGAAAGAAAATATGCTTTAGGGTGTTTTTCTAATTACTGTTTTTTTATTAGGTTTATATCCAGCTTTCCCAGCTGGTAATATCTCTTATAAATACCCAGAAGACTGGACTGGATGTATATAAGGGCTGGGGTTAATAATACCACAGTAATAGTCCAGGAAAACTGGCATTACGTTAAACAGACCAAAGGGAAAAGCATAATTGTTTGGATCTCCATTCATAATCAACAGGCCATTATGATAGAGAGCTGCAAGTCTCTCTGCCATTAAGTGTACTTGGGATCAAAGTGTCTTGCTATTCAGATAAGGCTGAATGAGAGCAATTTGATTGGTGCCTGATTTAGGAAGCAAACCAATTTTCTCAGCAGATAATTGAGCATGATGTCACATTCCCGCACATTTTGACCACTCCCTTCTTGACCTTTTACAAGCTGTTTTATTTGACAAAAAAATGTCTTGAGGAACTAACAAAAACATGCCGTTCTGGCAGGCACTTGGGCTAACATCCCTGAAGCAGAAATAGCTCCCCCTTTTTTCTTAGCAGTGGAATTGAAAACACAAGAAAAACCTTTACTTTGTTTTCTGAAGTTTAATTTCCGTACTTTGCTCTAAGTGTTCCCAGCTGCTTTCCCCCTTTACGTAACACTTTTCTCGGCAGGGTTCCGTCTTAACAAGGGTGCCGCACAGTCCTTGGGTCCCAACATTTATTTCGCACTCCACTCCACAAGTCAGCATGCAAGCACTGGTGACTAAGCTAGGACTTAATGACCACGAAGTTGAGACACAGGATGAATCTGTTCCTCATTGTAGGTTAAAACACAAAATTCAGTTCAGATTTTAAGGAAATTAAAATGTGATTACAGTACAACAACTCCTAGATTTGCAAGTAATTATTTTTTTTCTAAACATTACATTCAAATGCTCTCGCTATTGGAAACACTGGTAGCTGTTAAGTGAACCTCAACCAACAACTTGGGCCCAATCCCAATTCTTGCCATTAGCTCTTCTACTTACCTCTACCCCTCGGTTTGTGCATTCACGTGAAGGGATAGGGGTGTCCCCATTATCTTTTGCGTTGAGGCGTAAGTAAACAAAGATTTTTGATGAAGGGGTATAACAAATTTCACTGACTACACCACCAGCTACAGCAGCAACATGGCTGCAAAACCAAGCATAGAAAAAATAGGCTTTATAACGATTTTACTACAAACAAGGATCTGATTTATTACATTTAATGGTGTTAATGTGATCTTCAAAGAAATGTTCTGAATAAAAAATCTTTATATTTCACTAACTATAGTACAAAATATTCCAAAACATTCATTCATTTTCATTTCGGCTTAGTCCCTTTATTAATCTGGGGTCGCCACAGCGGAATGAACCGCCAACTTATCCAGCATATGTTTCACGCAGCGGATGCCCTTCCAGCTGCAACCCATCTCTGGGAAACATCCATACACACCCATTCACAATCATGCACTACGGACAATTTAGCTTACCCAATTCACCTATACTGCATGTCTTTGGACTTGTGGGGGAAACCGGAGCACCCGGAGGAAACCCACGCCAACACAGGGAGAACATGCAAACTCCACACAGAAACGCCAACTGACCCAGCCGAGGCTCGAACCAGCGATCAGCGACCTTCTTGCTGTGAGGCGAACGTGCTACCCACTGCGCCACTGTGAGGCCCCTATTCCAAAACATATTTTAAATTATGATAATGTTACCTGATGACTTGACAGAATAGGTTGGTGTCTGGTGGCAGTGATTTAGCCTTTTTACAGCACATCTGGTATAATGTTAATGTTGTTTTCTTATGGTTACATTCATGAAGATGAGCATTGTGTAAATACACAGTGTTACACAGCAATTTCGTTCTTGCAACATTTGGAGGCTCGTACACTCCAGCTGAAAATGAACAGCATTTGTCCAAATACAAACTTTGTGAGCAGAGTTAGCAAAATGCACTTTTCAATTCTGAAAACACAACATGTCCCACACTGCCTTTGTGTTGACATTAGTAAAGAGCAGTGCACTGTGCTTTTTTGTTACTATGCAACCGCTGAATCAACAGTCTTGGTGTTGCATATGATGTAGAAAACATGAGGTTTTCAGTTCATTCATACAGAAGATTAGCATCTACACTACTGTTATTCATTACACTCAACCTTCATATGAATTACTTAAAAATGCGTGCTCAGCAATGCTCGATAGTGCACTAGTGACGAAATGTTTCTATCCCTACCCCTTCACACTCTGTTTCAAGGGCCAAGGGGAAGGTGTAGGGGTAGGGGTATAACATACAATTGGGACTGGGCCTTATTAAACCCAGCACATGATGTCAAAGAACTTACAGCGAGAAAAACTGACTGTGTTGTTGCCTCACATGGGTTGCATCTGGTCACCAGACTGAAACGAGAATGTACATTCTATGCCTGCATAATAGGATATCTTTCTTTACCTGCAGGTGGCAGTAGTCTGTATTATCACTTGTAAATGTTAGTACAATTTGCACATCCCCCAATAAGGGGCAGGGTTAGGGGTGGGGGTTGAGGACAGCATACATTTCTCATATGAATCCTACATTTTCATATGAATTCAATTATATGAATTTGTACAAATGTGCCACTTTTCTGATATTTAAAAAAGTTACGTATGTGAGATCGTGCTGGATAATCTTTTAATTCATATCGGTTGCAAAATTTTTGAAATGCAACAAAATGACAGCCAGCTTCTTTGTGTTCTCTCTTACATCATTCAATTAGTTTAATCACTTCTGTTTTTGTTCTCGCACTCTGATTTGTAGCTGAAGAGCCAATCAGAGTGCTTCATTGGCAGCCGCTGCCAATTCGACTGTATATTCTGAATCGGGGAACTTCAGTCAGTTCACAGAAGTAATCAACTGCCTTTCACAGCAGCTGATACGTATCACCCTAAACCCTGTTTTTCTGTGAATGTGCAACAGTTTTTGGCTGTGAGATTTTTCAAAATAAACCATTGAAATTCACAGCTGCTTAGCAAGAGTCTTCACTATTTATATGTAAACTTCTGGCTTTATTAAAAATAGTAAACAAGTGGTTTTAATGTGTGACACTGGCGGTTGGCCAATATAAATGCTTTTGTTATGATAACAGGCTAATTTCCTGTAGTTAAGATTTTTGTTTAACTTCAGGCCACTGCCTGGCAAAGGCCCTAGAGCTCAACATTTTGTCAGACTCTTAACCTTAGCTGTAAGGAGTGAACCAGATGTGGCTTCTTTAAGCAAATTATTAGCTGTTCTTGTGCGTGTAGCTTTCCAACTAAGTATTTCCATCCTATTTTTGGCAAAGGCAAGAAGGCGACATTCCACTGTGGTAAGATCATTTTTTCCCTGACACAGTGACAACTCGCGGTGCTTAATCATTTATCTTCATGGAATTCTTATACCAAAGCAATTAATATAGCTTGACTCCATCTTGACCTCCTGTGGCCTGTGCTGTTTTTAACATCCCAAATTGGAATGGAAATATTCTGTAAAGCATATTATGCTTGGAATATTTAAAAAGCTGTATAGAGTTCCAATAAAGAATGAAGGTAGACTTGTTTTAGGACACTTATATTCAACTGTAAAATTCTGAAGCAAGACCAAAACAGCTGCCCTTTTTAAATATGCTTGTTATAAAA
Source organism: Danio choprae (assembly GCA_903798125.1). Classification (NCBI taxonomy): domain Eukaryota; kingdom Metazoa; phylum Chordata; class Actinopteri; order Cypriniformes; family Danionidae; genus Danio; species Danio choprae. The sequence continues at coordinate 2,133,165 of CAIGQW010052710.1, forward strand.
CCCAGTAGTCTTTACTAGAAAACACGAGTTCACATACAAAAAATATAATCGGTTTACATAAAAAGAAAAAAAATCAAGTTAAGCCCAGTATCAAAGAATGTAATGTTGTGCACCAAATGACACACTATACTGTACAATGTAAACACATGCACTATGTCCTTATAAGACCTTCTAGGATTTCAGAGTCCAATGGTTCTTGAGATTAAAAAAAATAAGATTTTTGGTTATTTTCACAGCAAAACACAAGAATTTAAGGAAATAATGACATATCTTTTGAGAAAAGTTGTCACAAATTCAGTCATCAGATGCAGAGTGCAGAACTAGCACGATGTTTGCAGCATTAAACAGTTAGAATGTAACAGCTAAATATTTAGTAACCAACAGACAATTTTTGATTCATAATCCTGGTTTCCAAACTTGCCATTTTTTTTCTAAATATCAAAAAAAAAGCTATTGTGAAATGACTGATGTTATGTGACTAAAACACAGTTTTAGTGTTTGTGAACATTGAGGACATCTGAGCATATGTGCGAGTAGTTATAAATTTGTGCACTCTGTTCTGTTGATGAAATTTGCATGTGGATCCTCGAACTAAAGAGGTTTGAAATAAGTTTGCAGAGCTTTAGCCTGACATGGAATTTGCATAGGAAAACATATTTGCCATTGGAAGTATGTTATCACTATAATTTTTATTTATCACAAGAAATAAAAAACAAACAAACAAAAAAAACAAGACCCCAAACACTTTTTTGAGGTTTGACCAACCAATAATGATAAATGGTTAAAATAATAGCTTTCATAGTGGAACAAATACATAAAAGAAACAAGAACACACATTCCAGTTCTGAAGTGAAATGGATTGCGAATGAGGATTCACATTGACTTAAAGGGATAGTGTCAGGTGTCTGTTCTGTGTCATTTCCATGTGCCTTGTGTTTTCCCATGCCCAGTGTTCCATGTGCTTTTGTTATGTCATGTGATTCCTTTGTTCCTTTGTTCCGCCGTTTGTGAATGTTCAGTGCTTCCACCTGTGTCTCACCCCTGTGTCCAATTAGTTCAATGATGTCCCTGTGTATTTACACTACTGTGTTTGGTTCAGTCCTTTGTCTGGTATTGTACGTTGTCCTGATTGTCATTCCTTGTTGTCTTCAACACCATGATTCCTGTGTGTCGATGTTTCCAGTGAGTGTTATGTTAATAAATCCATGTATTTGTGATAATTCCCATGTCCCTGTGTCTTCGTGAGAGCGAGCAGGCGTGACAGTTCACCCAAAAATCCATTACTCACTGTTTACTTGTTTCACTTTCTTCTGTTGAACACAAGAAGATATTTAAAAAATGTTGGAAGTGTGTAACCATTGACTTTCGTACTATTGGTTTTTCCTACTATATAAGTCAACATTTAAAAGTTAAATTCAGCTTTTCTTTAAAATATAATATTTTATGCTCTACAGAATAAAGAAACCCATAAATGTTTAGAGCCACTTGAGGGTGAGTAAATAGTGAGTACATTTTTATTTTCGCGGGGGAACTATCGCTTTAACCCTGATTAGTGATGGCGATTCCGCATTGTTTTCTGCTGAGTTTTCACCCCATAAGGTTGTTCTCATTCCTCCATTTCCTCTCGTCTGTCAAGCATCAGGACTCTGAGGGCATCTAGAATAACACAGAGCTGAGGGTGCCAGCATACTAGAGCTGATTATTCCCCACCATCTTTCTCTTCTGCCAACAAGATCACATTACCGTCACAAGTGGCCGGCACTGTCCTTGTAATCTCAGTAAGCAGTTTGTATTTCATAATCACTTTGCACTGTATGAAGGAGTTACAGTATGAACATTTATTCTGCACATATGGCTGCATCAGGGCTGGCATTTGGTGTCCGGCAAACATAAGGCTCATGATCTCTGTGCAGGAATGAATGGGGTGGGAGTGGGGGGAATTCACACATGTATCATGTTATCGTCATCATTACCTTGAGGTTCCTGTGGGGAGATGTTATTTTTTTCAGATCCGGTGAGAGTCCAGCCCAGATTTCAATCATGCAGCAAAGCGTCTGCTGGGAGATTAGAGATGGATTCTGGAGTTGTAAGATGATAACTGTGGCATAAGACAAAAGATTTTGATTAGTAAAGGTGAAGTGTGTTTTTTTTTTCTCCATACCCTAATGGCAGCCAATGAAACGGCTGCTTGTTAGACATTCAATACATACATAACACTCACCCCAAAGAATGAGGCAGGATGTTTTGGCAAACTAAGAATAGGGAACATAAAAAAAAAATTATTTGGCAGTTTTCAGTCATTTAGCAGAGACTTCATGACATGGTGACCAAGTTTCCAATACATTGTTTAACTTCTGATCATTAGACTATTCAGGATTTTTTACAAAAAGTTCAATGTGTTAACATTATTATTGCATCAGGTATTAAGACCAATAAAAAACATTTCATATTTGTTCAAGTAGTTGAACAAATGACTGACCAATCAACTAGTTAAAAACTCCCGAATTCACCAGTTCACAAATTATTATTCACTCTAAATGTATTGATTTAAATTAATGCATAAATTAACTTTAATACAACAAAAAATGTTAAAGAAATCGTTTTGCTTGCAGTTAAGCTAGATTCTGTTTTAATAAAACTAGCCTGAAAGTTAAGCTAATAGTTAATACATAGGTTAGTATATGCTCAATATAACCAGTTTTGTTTCAGTCAGCTTTGCATTTTTGATGGTTGGGTTTTGTTCTGCAATAACCCTGGATATATTTTATCAATTGAGTTGAATTCATCTTTATTTCTATAGTGCTTTTACAATGTAGATGGTGTCAAAGCAGCTTAACATAGATCTAGTAAATTAAATCCAGTTTAGCTGAGTTTAGTTCAGTGTAATGTAAATGACACTGCTGAAAGTTAGGGTGTCACCCTAACTTAACAGTGTTCCACTGTGTTTATGGTATTCTCAAGATGGTAGCCCTGATGAAAAGAACCTATATAAACATATGTTTTAATGTAGGTTTTGATATAGAATTTTAATAAATGTGACATGGGCCTCACAGTGGCGCAGTGGGTAGCACGTTCGCCTCACAGCAAGAAGGTCGCTGGTCGCTGGTTCGAGCCTCGCCAGTTGGCGTTTCTGTGTGGAGTTTGCATGTTCTCCCTGTGTTGGCGTGGGTTTCCTCCGGGTGCTCCGGTTTCCCCCACAAGTCCAAAGACATGCAGTACAGGTGAATTGGGTAAGCTAAATTGTCCGTAGTGTATGAGTGTGAATGGGTGTGTATGGATGTTTCCCAGAGATGGGTTGCAGCTGGAAGGGCATCCGCTGCGTAAAACATATGCTGGATAAGTTGGCGGTTCATTCCGCTGTGGCGACCCCAGATTAATAAAGGGACTAAGCCGAAATGAAAATGAATGAATGAATAAATGTGACATGTATAAAATTGGCTGTTTTCCTATATTATATGTACATATATGTTAATTAGTTGTACATTAATATGGAATAGTTAAATTCCATAACATGCCAATTACATGTGATACAAATTTCAAGTGTTCGCACATACATACGTTTTTTTGCATTTTTTTTTGTTCTTCATTATTGCCTTGATAATAGAAAATATGAGCTAGGCATCATGTATGACCGTTGCCAAAGTGAGATATGAGCTATAAAGGAGACGTATCTTGTATGTACATATAGGGCTTATATGTGGATATAAAGAAGTGTAAGGAATGGTATTTTTAACCAGAGCAATTAAGTGTTGATGTAAATCAAAAGACTTGAAAATGAAATGATTTAATGACAATAATTCTCTATGGTTACAACTGAATTAGTTACAAAAATAACTGTATAAAATGATTAAAAATGAAATGATGGAAAAACATATGACATAAATTCTACCCAGCTTAAATGTAAAATAAAGTTACCTGAGAGAGGCAGAGACGGGAGGGAGAGAGATAGACAAAGTGAGTAGGCCCCAAAGATAGCCTGATAGCAGTAGAGTAAGACAAGATAGTCTCCAGAGCTGGAGAGGAGCAGAGAAGGGAAAGCGCAGCGCAGGAAAAGAGACAGAGCAAAGAACTATTTTGTATCTTTCTTGACCATGTGACCAATGCCCAAATGCTTTTAACATACAAACTGACCAATCAACATGTGACCACATCGTAAAACCCCCAAAGTCCACACACCAGGCCCTGATCTTATCAGTATCTGCCTTTGGAATCTGTATGGACCTTCTTGGTGAAAAAGACATGTTTTGCCATATACAATGCATGTAATAATTTTCATTCTTACAGAAGCAATACAGGAGACCTATATGGCATATATATGCACATATATGCACCTCAATTTTGCCTATATGTGGCATATATATGCAGTGTATATATTATCATATAGGTTATTTCCATGTGGGACTGCTCATTTGGAACAATCACTGTATATATCTGCAAATAAACCCTGTTTTGCATTGGTGAGTGCTTGAAAAGAGGCACGTGACACATGTACAGCTAAGAAAATATTTACAGTCCGAATACATACACAATATAGTCGGTGAACCTTAGTGAACTCTCCCAGACTACAGTGAGTGCCCTTAAGAGGTGGTTGGTCTGATATATTACTTTAAACAAGCAGGGCCAGCTGAGGGTAGGTAGGTCTTAAAAATGGCACTTGTGTAAACATTTAGGAGCAGAAACAGTGTCTGAGGGTAGTTAACGTCTCGTGGGTCTTTACTAACATCATGCTGTGACGAGTGAGTGAAACAGAGTGACTTTCGAATCTCAAGGTGTTTATCTGTACATTATGTAGTTTATGAAAGAAAATAAACATTACACAGCTTAATAAAGATGCATGAAGTGCTAGGAGGGAAATGGGTGGTCTTGGATATCAGAAACATATATTACAGAGACATGATTAAGACAAATTGCAATTTTTCTAATCAAAATAATGTTATTTACTGGAGATTATGACAATAAATTAACTTGAATTTAACTTTTTTATTTAAAAAAAAAAAAAAATTATCATTGATTCGCTTGTAAAAACTGCCTTTGTTTTCTTTGGATGAATCAGCATTTAAAACAACAACAACAACCACAACAAAAAAACCTAGTAGATTGTTCAATAGCAGTAACAATTAGGGATGCACCAAATTGTTGGCCACTGGAAATGCATTTATTCATTTTCTTTTCGGCTTAGTTCCTTTATTATTTAGAGGTAACCACAGCGGAATGAACCGCCAACTTATCCAGCATATGTTTTACTCATCGTTTCCCCTACAGCTACAACCCATCACTGGGAAACACCCATACACTCTCATTCACACACATACACTACGGACAATTTAGCTTACCCAATTCACCTATAGCGCATGTCTTTGGACTTGTGGGGTGAACCAGAGCACCCGGAGAAAACCCACGAGAACACTGGGAGAACATGAAAACTCCACACAGAAATGCCAACTGACCCAGCCGAGACTCGAACCAGCGACCTTCTTGGTGTGAGGCGACAGCGCTACCCACTGCGCCACCGAGTTGCCCCTCACTGGAAACTATTGTCCAAAATGCCATTTGCTGTGTTCGTCCTAAAGAGAAAAACACCCAAAAATATAAGCTGGCAAAAAAAGAGTATATGTCCAGCAGTGTTGAATTTCATTCATTCATTGATTGATTCATTTATTTTCCTTCGGCTTAGTCTCTATTTCAGAGGTTGCCACAGTGGAATGAACCACCAACTATTCTGGCATATATTTTTCACAGCGGATGCCCTTCCAAACACAACCCAGTACTAGGAAACACCCATACACTCACACACTCTCACACACTCATACACTACGGCCAATTTTATTCAATTCACCTATACCGCATGTCTTTGGACTGTGGGGGAAACCGGAGCACCTGGAGGAAACCCACAGCAACACAGGGAGAACATGCAGACTCCACACAGAAATGCCAACTGGCCCAGCTGGGACTCAAATCAGCAACCTTCTTGCTGTAAGGCGACAGTGCTAACCACTGAGCCACCGTGCCACAGTGTTGACTTTATATTATTTAAAAAACAAAATGATAAATAATTATTACAAAATATTTTCAGTTTGAGGGTTTCAGCCAAATGGAACCAGAATTTTAATTAAAAAAAAAAAAATGTAATTTTTTTTAAATTTATTGTCACCACCTAGGTGTCACGGTGGTGCAGTGGGTAGCACTGTTGCCTCACAGCAAGAAGCTCACTGGTTCGAGTCCCGGCTGGGTCAGTTGGCATTTCTGTGTAGAGTTTGCATGTTCTCCCTGTGTTGGCGTGGGTTTCCTCCAGGTGCACTGGTTTCCCCACAAGTCCAAAGACATGCGCTATAGGTGAATTGAGTAAGCTAAATTGTCCGTAGTGTATGTGTGTGAATGGGTGTGTATGGGTGTTTCCCAGTAATGGGTTGCAGCTGGAAGGGCATCTGCTGTGTAAAACATATGCTGGATAAGTTGGGGGTTCAGCTTAGTAAAGGGGTTAAGCCAAAAAGAAAATGTAAACTTTTTAACATTTAAACTTAACTCACTTTGTGTTCGCACTGTAAGTTTTAACCTCTGACTAAAAGCAACACTATGCAACCTTTTTGCTAACAGCTCACCCTTGTCATTAATAAGTGCAATTGTCTGCATTCTTTCATTCTTTCACTGAAAAAGCTTCCCATGAACAGTGCAATACAGTTGCTGACTATATGCTGACAGAACACAGAATTCAGTTTGAAAACCTTATTTGGAAACCATGTCCACCAACAGATAAAGAAGTCTGTGTTGCACATAATGTCTTAATAGCCAATACACTAGGCACTATCATACGCTGTAAAGTAACAGAGCCCCTTTATTTAAATAACATGAAGTGTATGCTTGTCTGATATTGATTTGTGTTTGGGCTTGTGTCCGATCGCTCTCCTCTCTCTCTCTCTCTTTTCTTTGTTTTTTTTCCTCAGAGGTGGCTCTGTCATGACGTTGATTTTTACATTTGCATATTGGATGTGTCTCCTTATAGTTATCTGTTGGCTAACTTCACCAAGGTGATGAGTAAAAGATGTGATGTATGGCCTAAATCAGATCACACTCTCAATGGAGGAGATGGGAGGGGCTGTGTGTAGCGCATAAGATCGAAACTGCTACAGGAGGCTGCTCTGGTCGCAGTGTCAGTAGAATTTATGCCGTTGAGAGTTATTTTTACACTGATTAACACTGTTACTTATTTTCATAAACATTGCTTTAAGGTTAAAAAACTACATCGCGTTGCTTTAAACCAGGGGTGTCCAAACTCAATCCTGGAGGGTCGGTGTCCTGCATATTTTAGTTTAAACCCTAATTAAACACACCTGAACCAGCAAATCAAGCTCTTAGGTATACTAGAAACTTCCAAGGAGGTGCGTTGAAGGAATGTGGAGCTAAACTATGTAGGACACTGGCCCTCCAGGACCGAGTTTGGACACCCCTGTTTTAAACTGCAGACTTGTTACCAGGTCCTGGAAGACATCATCGATACCCACATAGTACCACTTGGAAGCTAGAAAGTCTGTTTTCTGCAAATATACATCACTTTGAAGAAGTGATGAAGAACTTAAATAAGAAACTATATAAGAAACACTTAATTTACACAATATTAATGACAGATTATAGTTTTCACACTGAGATGTGGCATTTATTCTACTGTATGTAGGCATGCAGAGACTTTTGTTTAGCAGAAGTTTTTATACCAAACAATATAGCACTTTTTGGCACTTTCTAAAGTGTTTTATGTCATTTTAAAATGTTTCCTGTAAAAATAAATCAAAATTTGGCATTTTGGTATGGTACGTTTTTCAGTTAAGATTAGTCAAAACCCCTAATAGCTAATAGTGAGTAAGGGGATCAAAACAAAACAAAACAAAACAACATGGGTTTTGTGATGCCTGGGATAATCTGACTTCTTATACACAAGTAACACTTTTTGTTTTAAAATGGAGATGTTTCATTACTATATTGCTCTCCTCCACAGTTTGAACACTGATCAGAAAGTTTAAGTCCTACTTGCAGAATCATTTTCAATTAGGAATGATACTTGATAATATGATTTGAATCAAAACCATAATCTTTTAATGGTAAATCATGGCAGCTTCAGCACACACTAAAACAGAAATCAAATAACTAAACTGCTTTAAGCAAAACCACCACATTTTTTTATGTGTATGATTTTATTTTTTTTTAACTTTGTTTGTACAGTTTTACACACACATAATTTCCATGAACACAGTGCCAAATTGGTGTCTGCACAAACAAAACACAAACACACAGAGTAGACAGACACCGTCAGACAGACACACACTTAACAAGCTCATAATTGAGCGCTGCATGATGACTTCCTGTCAGAGCTCCATGAGGGATTCTTGTTCTTGACTCGGCTGATGACCCCAAACCAGAAACCTCAGCTTTCATTCCTCTGCCCTTGAAATATGCCCTGTGGCTTTGAAAAGCTCTCCAGTGCATCATCAGCTGGACAGTTTTTATGTCGCAGGCGTCTGTCTTCGTCCGGTGTCCCTTGTAACACATTCTTAACTTAAGTGCCTGTATTTTGCTTAAGGGATTATGTACATCCAGCCAGTTGTTACTGTAGAATAAATCTGAATAATAGCAAATTAATAACATCACCAATATGCATTTTAATGCATAGTAAAAACATTTATGGGCAAAAAGTTGCCAATGTGGAAAGGATACACCATCTGTAATGTACAGTCAATTTGACTTTAATGGCCATTTAAGAAAGAAATTCTCAGTATTCTTTGTGTTTTACATTTTTTTTATTTAATAACAATGTTGGAACCAAAATATACACCCACTTTTAAGAAAAGCCAGAGTTCTACAGTTTATATTTATAAACACATTCAAGGTTTCCATTTTAATGCATTGATAAATGCTTAAACTTCCACTTTATGGGGACACATACAGTTTATATTATAGTGTGTTATATATTGAGTTCAAAGCACAGTATGTCATTTTTGCATATTCACAACAAACAAATGCATATTTTGAGTGTGGAACCATGGGAGTTTTCATTACATTTCATTACATTTTCATTACATTCCTACGGGACTCCTGCAGAAATCATGTTCATGGATGAGCTAAAGTATTCAAAACTTATTTCCATGGTGGTATCAAGCAGAGTAAGATTCAAAACCATCTAAATGAAACAGCAGTAAAGCTTTTATTATGCCACAGTAGACTCCTTCTGGTCATGATCACTTGGGACAAAAAACAGCAGTTTTATAATAATAAATACATTTTAAGGTTCTGTTATAATGCTGATCTATGTGGTTTAATAACATGCACACCATTAAAGTGTATTTGGTGTTTCTCATTTTTAATATAGCACCAAACTGGAAATTGAGGGTTTATTATGCCATTAGCGTGGTGATACAGGAATAAACGGCTTATTTCTCTGGATTTGAACTTTCTTCAAAACATTTGGTAAGTAATTTAGTAATGTAAGTCTGCAAAATATATAGCACTGTTCTGGTGTTTTGTTTTTTGTTTGTTTGATTATTTTATGAAAATATTTTTTTTATATTGTCCCTTTAAATCAAAATGGCAAACACCTTTATGGAGTATGCTAATAACAACTAGATCAAAATAATAATAATTCCTTACATTTATATAGTGCTTTTCTAGACACTCAAAGCGCTTTACACATTGGGGATCGATAGTTAGGAGGCCATAATGGACAGAGGCCAGTGGGCAAATTTGGCCAGGATGCTGGGGTTAAACCTCTACTCTTTTTCAAGGACATCCTGAGATTTTTCAAGGTTTAACGTCTAATCCGAAAGACGCCGCTCACTGGGCAGTATAGAGTCCACTTCACTATACTGGGGCTTAAGGTCCACACAGACCACAGGTTGAGCGTTGAGGTAGTGGCCTCACTAACACCACCTCCGACAGCAACCTGGCTTTCCCATGTGGTCTCCCATCCAGGTACTGACCAGGTGCAGCCCTGCTTAGCTTCAGTGGGCAATCATGTGAGAGTTGCAAAGAGCTAGCTGCCAGCTGCGAATAATGGGAGAACCAAAAACATATTTATCCCTGACAGCCAGTAAAAGGGAGCAGCACTGAATGTACTGTCTGCACAAATAAATGTCGTCAGCCTGCATGAACAACCTGAAGAAGACATTCACTCTTCCAAACATAGATAAAGCCGCTTAGAGAGCACACACACACACACACACACAAACACACACACACACACACACACACACACACACACACACACACACACA
>CAIGQW010052710.1:2158420-2186540 GCA_903798125.1 Danio choprae
ATATATATTACTTAAGATTAAGAGCAATATTAACCTTAAAATGGCTTTTAAACAATTCAAAACTGCTTTTATTCTAACTAAAATAAAACAAATAAAACTTTTCCCAGAAGAAAAAAATATTATAGGAAATACTGTGAAACATTCCTTGCTCTGTTAAACATCATTTGAGAAATATTTAAAAAAGGAAAAAAAAAAGCTTTAAAGGAGGGCTAATAATTTAGACTTTAACTGTATATAGAGTGCAGACTGCAGTAGAATTATCAAGGTGATCATAATTTCCTTTTTGTGCCGACTTAAGTCAATTTGTACTCGATTTGGCCATATCAGACTCACACAAATCAATGATAATCACCAATGACAAATAATATGCTTACTACAGTGTAGATAAGCTCTAGGCTCCAGGGAAAGAAACATAGAATTTCCCCAATCAGCACGGGCCTGGACTGAGATTCTCCTGTGCTCTTGGCTCTCGAAACCGCTGATAAAACATCACGGCTTTTGGAAAGCTGAAACTCTCCAGGCAGCTTCACATCTTTGGAATGCCTCTCTGTCTGTCTGTATAAACCTGTATGACTTTCGTTTCTCTCTGGAACAGAAAATAAGAACTCAATGCCAAATTACTCCCATTGAATGTCAAATGTCATATTATTTTTTTGGATACACAATGAAGGTTTGAGTGTTTTAGTCGCACTGACTCACTAAATGAACAATAACAAATCAAACGTTTTATGAATCATCTTTCTTTATGCGTTTCACAAAAGACAGACATTCATACAGGTTTGAAACAACATGAGGGAGAGTGAATGAAGACAGGTCTTTATTTTTTGTTTGAATTATCCATTTAAGGAGGCTATTCTACCTGGACTTTTAAAAATTATATATATATATTTTTGTTAGCATAACTTAAAACATATGTTTGTCTTAAATAACATTAGTGATTTTGCCACATGCACATTTTTGTTTAATCTAACAACATTGGAAATCTCCTTATGTAGTCAAGGGTTACAATCTTATTTCTAGGCAAAACAAAATCTTACTGATCCTGTTTTAAGAATAAAATGATATGCAAAATCAGATTCATTCATTCATTCATTCATTTTCTTTTCGGCTTAGTCCCTTTATTAATCTGGGGTCGCCACAGCGGAATGAACCGCCAACTTATCCAGCATATGTTTTACACAGCGGATGCCGTTCCAGCTGCAACCCATCACTGGGAAACATCCATACACACCCATTCACACTCATACACTACGGACAATTTAGCTTACCTAATTCACCTGTACCACATGTCTTTGGACTTGTGGGGGAAACCGGAGGAAACCCACGCCAACACGGGGAGAACATGCAAACTCCACACAGAAACGCCAACTGACCCAGCCGGGGCTCGAACCAGCGACCTTCTTGCTGTGAGGCGATTGTGCTACCCACTTCACCACCGTGAGGCCCCAAAATCAGATTGTGTACAATTATTAGGATTGATTAAGATTATTGGATATTTTTTCTTATTAGTTAGTAAATATATAAAAAATGTTTACCTGCAAATTTACCTTAATTACAAACGGAGAAATAATCTAAGACCAACCTTATATTTTAAGACTTTATTTAAAAATAAAACTTCTCAATCATACTTGTTCTTTAATGACAAAATAGATTTGTTTGTTTTGTTGCAGTAAGCTTTAGTACTTTGAAAAGCAACAAGTAATAATTTTGCATTGTAACTACTGTCAAGTCTTTATTTGAATAACATTTCATATTTTGGACAATATGCATGTATGCGTGATGCTGATTTAATTCGTACAATAATCTTGTTTTAAGTTTAAATGCTTGTGCTTGTTTTAAGACAGAATAATGACAGTTCCCCAGAGGGAGGGGAACTTCAATGCTATGTGGAAACTTCCACTATGGGGGATTTCGTCAGAAGCCAATCATCTGAAGAGTAATAAAACGGGCCAATGAAATGCGAATGAATTGGCGGCGTCAGTGGGCACAGCCGGCAGTAATCACAATCAATTGTGTATAAAGATGCCACCTGTGCACAGCAAAGACACCTTTTTTTCACTTCAGAGCCGAACAAGCTACTGAGAGAGTCTTCGGGTTCTTCCAAACCTCCTTCAGTGAGAGAGAAAGAACGAGAAAGCTGCCGGTGTTTGAACAGTGTGTGACACGCAGTGGCAGACGGTCGAGCTGGGCTATTCTCCCTTGCCTGGCGTTCTCTGGTCCGGTCCTTCTAGAGCCGTGAGTATAATACATTTCCTAAAAGAGCAACACGGTCGTGAAGCACGTCTTTTTAAAGACGTTGTTCCGACTGTGTGTTTCTGGATGCGGTGGTTCCCTGTCCACGGATGATGGGCACGAGTATTGTGTTGCATGTCTGGGGTTCAGCATGTTAATGCGGTGCTCGCGGGCAGCGCATGCCATCACTGCGATGGCATGTCTGTTGCGCAGCTAAGATCGTGGCTCGCTCTTGCAAAAGGGCGAACCACCCCTGTTGTCCCCCGCAAGTATCGGTTGGCACTCGGGCAGATCTGAGGGTTACAGTGGGGTTCAATCCGCCGCCCTCGGGCTTGCGGACCCCCCATTCCTCAGCGCGCTCCATCCAAGCTTCGAGTGAGAGAAGCGCTTCATCCTCCGGGATGATCGCCCTCTCACTCGATGACACCGAGGACCAGATGTCCATCGCTGCATCGGAGGGTGGGCTATCATTTTTCGATGACAATCCGGACCCGCTTCCTCTCTTAAGGGTGGTAAGCGAGGCTCCGGATATAGAATCGGAGATGATGGCCGTGCTAACCCAGGCTGCTTCGGCGACGAGGCTGGAGATGGCTTGTCCCCCAGCTCCGTCGCCGGACCGATTAGGGGTGTGACGTGGAGGATAAGAAGGGGAAACCCTCTAAAGCCTCCCGTCCCTTCTTCCCGGAGGTGCACAGTAAGTTCACGCAGCGCTGAGGGCACCTTTTTCTGCCCGGTCTGCGTGCGCTCCGCCCTCACCTTCCTCGATAACGGAACAGCCAGGAGGTACGAGGCGAATCCCCAGGTCGAGCGTGCTAGCGCGGTCAATCTTGCCCGCGTGGTGCCCCTTCCTGGCGTGGTTCGCCTCGGCTCCCGTCCAAAGCGTGTAGGTTATCTGCGTCCCTCGGGACCAGAGCCTACACTGCTGCGGGCCAGGCTGCTTCCGTTTTGCTTGCTATGGCTGGCGCAGGCGTTGGCCAGCGGCACGAGGAAGGTTCCGACCCAGGCTTAACTTATGCACTGCAACAGACTTTGCTCTGGAAACACCAGGTCGGCTGCGAGTGCCCTGGGAAGGACGATGACCACACTAGTGGTCCAGGAACGCCACTTCTGGCTAAAACCTGATAGATATGCGTGGCGTTGACAAAGTTCGCTTTCTTAACACACCCATATCCCAGGCTGGCCTGTTCGGCAACACCGAGGCGGAGTTCACCCAGGAATTCACCACGGTGAAAGAGCAGTCAAGTGCGATCGGCGGGCTTTTAAAACCGCTCTCCCCGTTGAACCATCCACTTTGGCTGCTCCTCGCCGAGGGCGCTCGTCTGTGGCTCCAAAATCAGCTCTGCCACCCTGTCCGTTCCCTGGTTAAGCAGCAGCGTCGAGCACCCCACAGACGATCACCGCCCCCCCGCCTCAGGGCGCCGCTAAGTCCGGAATGGACCGCGAAGCGTCTCTGAGACGGGCCATTCGGAGAAAAGGAGGTTTGCTCTTTCCCTGGCGAAGGGCCAGAGACACATAATTAAATACGGTCGTATGGTACCAAAAATTATAAAGAGCAATTCTCCTCTATCCGGATGTGACAGCCTGAACACTGCCAGTATGGGACGCTATGCCTTCCAGCTCGCAGGATCGGTGCTCTTCGCCACAGGCTCCGAGAGTGCCAGAGGACGGGCTCCTTTCTCTCGCACTCCCAGCCGCCTTGCGGGCTCTTGGGACGAAGTTAAGATTAACCTCTTATCTTTCGCTCTTCCTTGGGACGCGCGCCTCCCGGGGTGAGCTCTCCCATCCCGTGCTGCCCCACCGCTGGTGCGTCAGTGATTGTATCGATGATGCCACTCGCGCGGGCTCTGCCAGCCTGGTTAGCGCTGCCCAGCCCGTCGCGATGGCTCGTTCAGACAATCAGACTCGGCTATGCGATTCAGTTCGCTAAACGGTCCCCCAAGTTCACGGGCGCGTATTACACCAAGGTCAGCCCTGTATCCGCCCCTGTCTTGCGCGAGGAGATTGCTGTCCTCCTGGCGAAGGACGCAATCGAGCCGGTCCCTCCAGCCGAGATGAAGTATGGGCTTTTTAGTCTGTACTTCATCGTACCCTAAAAGAGCGGTGGGTTATGACCAATCCTAAATTCTGCGCATTTTTTGATCCGCTGCCTTACAAGCAGCCGCTCAGAATGCTCATGCAGAAACGCATCCCCCAGTGCGTTCGTCCTCAGGATTGGTCTGCAGCAATAGACCTGAAGGACACGTATGTTTATGCCTCCATTTTCCCACGCCACCGGCAGTTTTTGCGGTTTGCGTGCGAGGGTCGAGCATGGTAGTACAAAGTCCTCCCTTACGGGCTCTCCCTGTCTACGCGAGTTTTTCACCAAGCTCGCGGAGGATGCCCTAACGCCCCTTCGGCTCGCGGGCATCTGCATACTCAATTATCTCTATGACTGGCTTTTTTTAGCTCACGCAGGATCAATTGGTTATGCACAGGGACTGGGTGCTTCGGCACCTCGACCTGTTAGGGTTTCGGGTCAACCGAGAAAAGAGCGGGCTCGCCCCCATGCAGAGCATCTCTTTTCTCGGGTTGGAGCTGGACTCGATCACTATGACAGCGCGCCTCCCCCGAGAGCGCGCCGAGCTGATGCTGACCTGTCTGAGAGAGTCGACAGGAAAAATGTGGTCCCACTGAGATTATTCAGAGGCTCCTGGACATATGGCATCCGCAGCCGCTGTCACGCCGCTCGGGATGCTCCATATGAGACCGCTTCGGCATTGGCTTCACGATCGGGTCCTCAGACGCGCATGGCATGCGGGCACGCACCGGATGACTGTCTCCGCTGTGTCGCCGCGCCCTCAGCCTCTGGACGGACCCTGCGTTTTACAGGCCTGTGAGCCTCTAGAACAAGTGTCCAGGCATATCGTTGTTTCGACGGATGCTTCCAGTACGCGATGCTTCCAGAAGCTGTTGGCAATGTATCTCGCGCTGCGCCGTTTTTTTCCGGTGCTAGAGGGGAAACACGTGCTGGTCAGGATGGACAGCACGGCGGCGATGGCGTATATCAACCGTTCGGGGGGTATCCGCTCTCACCGCATGTCTCAGCTCGCTCGCCGTCTGCTCCTCTGGAGTCACACGCGGCGGAAATCACTGTGTGCCATTCTTTCACCGGCGAACTCAACTGTGCAGCCGATGCGCTCTCACGGCAGTTCCATGCCCGGGTGAATGGAGGCTCCACCCCCGGCTGTCCAGCTGTTATGGGTGCGTTCTGGAATGCGCGGGTTACACAGCTGGCCCCGGGGCATGCGTATACGCATTTTTTCCAGTGAGCCTACTCGCACAGATACTGTGTAAAGTCAGGGAGGATGAGGAGCAGGTCTGTTATTGCGCCTCTCTGGCTCAACCGGACCTGTATTTCAGCTCTCTCCTCGTGATGGCCCCTCCCTGGCATATCCCTTTGAAGAAGCACCTTCTTCTTTGGGACAGGCACCATCTGGCACCCGCGCCCAGATCTCTGGAACCTCCGTGTGGTCCATAGATGGAGCGCGGAGGACTTAGGTGACCTACCAGTTCGGTGGTTAACACCGTCACTCAGGCTAGAGCACCCTCTACGAGGCATGCCTATGTCCCGAAGTGAAGTCTATTCGCTGTGTGGTGTACTTCTCTCCGAGACGGACCCCGGACATGCCAGATCAGTGTGATGCTATCCTCCTTCAGCTGGCTGGAGCTAAGGCTATCACCTCCGCTCTGAGGGGTTGGCGTTACGATCATCCCCCGCTCTGAGGATGCGGGGATGACGGCGCGCTGGGAAAGCATCGCCTCATCACCAGTTCCCAGAGGCGCGAGACACTGGATAATTAATTCAATTCTGTCCCCCTCTCTTACCCACTTGGAGATTCTCTAAGGAGAGCTCTGCTCGATCCACTCGATTCAGTATCTTTAAGATGTCTGGTCAGGTAGACAGCTCTGCTGGTCGCGTTGGCATCAATCAAGAGGGTCGGGAATCTGGAGGCATTTTCGGTCAGCGAAGTGTGCCACCATTCGGGCCAGCCCACTCTCACGTTTTCCTGAGACCCCGGCCCACATAGGTGCCCGAGGTTCCTACAACGCTTCTTTTAGACTACGTAGTGAACCTGCAAGCGCTGCCCACGGAGGAGGCAGACCCAGCCCCTTTTCTTGCTGTGTTCCGGTTGCGCTCTGCGCGATGTGACCGCATTAGAGCTTACGACTCTAAGTAGCTCCTTTTTCTGTTATGATCGGCAGATGGGAAGTGCCGTATCCATTCTGAGGTTGGCCCACTGGATAGTGGATGCCATCTCCCTCGCTTCGGTGCCAGGGTGAGCCGCGTCCCCCGGGAGTGAGAGCGCACTCGACTAGAGTATCACCTCCGCTTGGGCGTAAGCACGCGGCACCTCTCTAACAGACATCTGTAGAGCTGCGGGCTGGGCGACACCGAATACATTCGTAAGAGTCTATATCTTTGAGTGGAGCTGAATTTCTTCATGTGTGCTTTATAAAGCCAGTGAATGAGGAAATTCGGTACGGTGTTGAAACACGCTTGCTGCGCCTTTCTCTCTAACACAGAGATACGTGCGCTTTTTTCACTCTGTTCAGTTGAGTTCCCCTACAGAGTTCCTCCGAGGCCGCCAGCATCTGACTTAGCGGAGAAGTCAGGTGCCTGGCCCATTACGTTGTTGGCATGCCCACTTGGTCAGCCCGCGTTCTGGGTATAGGTGCCTGCTATGTGCGATCCCCACTGGCGATCCCATATGCTTCATTCAGCCACGGCATAGCTCCTCCTCTTAGGCGGGCCCGTGTCTTCCCTCCCCGCTAACCATCCTTCATATGTGTACTCCCCCTTTTCAGGGTTAGTTCATATGTTAATATGCCACCAAGTCTCCCCATTGGGCAGCAGGTGGCCTCCGCAGCGTCCTCCCTATCGGGACTGCACGCTTTCCCAACGTACTGTCGTACTTTAAAATTCCTAGAACTTAACTAGGTGTATTTTTACGACTCCCCGAAAAATATACATAAGCCTTTAAGTGCTCCACAGGTAAGTAAGGTAAGTTAGGGCCAGGGGGCACGTTGGAGGGCTGCGTCTCTGGTGATGATGGTGCGCTCGCGCCGAAGCCTGGCAAACCTCTCACCAGTGACGTGGTAAGGTTCAATCGCTGTGGCGTTTTCCATATATTTCCCCATAGTGGAAGTTTCCACATAGCATTGAAGTTCCCCTCCCGCTGGGGAACGAAACGGTTACTATGTAACCCTCGTTCCCCGAGGGGGGGAACGGAAATGCTATGTTCCTTCGCCACAGCGGTTGTGCCTTAGCTGACAGCTGTATTTCGGCTCTTCAGCTAGAAAAGGTGTCTTTGCTGTGCACAGGTGGCATCTTTATACACAACTGATTGTGATTGCTGCCGGCTGTGCCCGCTGACGCCGCCAATTCATTGGCATTTCATTGGCCCGTTTTATTACTCTTCAGATGATTGGCTTCTGACGAAATCCCCCATAGTGGAAGTTTCCACATAGCATTTCCGTTCCCCCCCTCGGGGAACGAGGGTTACGTAGTAACCGTTTCGTTCTTAAATTAAGAGAAATTCTCCTGTTTAGAATTTAGTGTCTAAAAATATCTAGTTTTAAAACATTTACAAAGAAAAATAAGAAAAATATACAGTTTAAAAAGCAATTAACAAGCAAGATAATAAGGCTAAGTACACTGCTTGTTTTTTTCTTGTAAAATTTCATGTCAAGATGTTCAAAAATTATACCAAATATAATTATTTCACTGCACTGGCAGATGATTTGAATTCTTTATAGTCTGTATTCTTAAATCATTTTTTTATTTATTTATTTCTCGTATTTAGATGGTTATTTATTGCAGTGAATGACTGTATCTAAAATCATATTGTTTTACTCACCCTTGACTTGTTGAACACAAAAATTGTTATTTTGAAAAATATTGGCATTCGGTAACATGCATTGACTTCTATCGATTTGTTTTTCCAATTTACAACATTCTTCAAAATATCTAATTTTGTGTTCAACAGAAACTAACTAACTAAAAACCTCTGACTGGTTTGGAACAAGTCAAGGGTGAGTAAATGATCCAGACTTTTTATTTTTGGTGTAAGTATATCTTTAGGGCACAATCAAACCCCTGGAGGGCTACAGCTCTGCACAGTTTAGCTTTAACCCTAATTAAACATACCTGATAAAGCTAATTGAGCACTCCAGGTTTGTTTAAAACCATCAGGTAAGTGTGCTGGAGCAGGTTTGGATCTAAACTCTGCAGAGTCGTGGCCCTCCAGGACTGCTAGGGCGACTACAAAGGGCAATGTACCTGGAATGAAGGAAGGTGTAGATTTTGAGATGTTGGAACAGCTGAGACTGTCACAAACGCTCTAGCTGTTGACATATTTGATGGACTCGCTCCTCCCTAACTTATGTTAAAGAACTTCCTTTAAATGCATGACAACCGCACCACAGGCCTGAGAGCAGTTATTCTGAAATTCAACAGGTCACTGAGGTCAAAGTTATAGGATGACAGACTTGTCATTTTTGACCAAACATAGTACTGTGACATCAGCTCCCCTGTGTGATCATATGTCTCATTGTACACCTGAACCATTTTCGAAAGGCGCATGCGTGTCTCTCTCTCTCTCTCTGTGTGTGTGTGTGTGTGTGTGTGTGTGTGTGTGTGTGTGTGTGTGTGTGTGTGTCTATACGATTGAAGGGGCTTGATAGGAACCTGCATCTGGTTTTTGACCCTTATCATCATCTGCTAGAGCTGCAGCTGCAGCCGCCCCCATTCCTGTCCTTACACACACACACACACCAGCAGCTGTCACTGCTCAAACCTCTGGTATCGCGTTTCTTGTGGAGTGCTAGATCTCCACATTACCACCATGAGACGCCAACACACACAAACACCACTGGATTTTGATACATTCACCCTCATTCCTGCCAGGCCGTGTACGGTTTCTCTAGCTATTAGTGTGGTTGATTGCTATAACAAATTAGATTTAGATTTTGGCTGAAATTTCTTTTTTGAGAGTGAGACGTCAGTTTTAACACAACCGATATAAAGCTTCTCCTCTCCCCCTTTCATCATGATACAGTGCTTTTTAGTGTAGTAATTTGTGATGAAAATGAACGGTTACTCTGCTCTCCTCTCCATCAATGGCCCCATCAAAACCTTCAATTATGTCTAATGGTGCTTTTCATTACGTTTCTCCACACTGTTTATTGAGACATCAGCAAAGTCATTCATCAGCCTTAAAGATATAAACATCAGGTCGTGTGAAGAGCATGTCGACAAACACACGAGTCAGGTGAAATTGAATCAATTGACATTTCTGAGGGCACTGGCTGACATAAATGTTAAACACTTCTGTCTGTAGACGCTACATTTTTAAAAAATATATAAAATCTGTTTTCACAATTTAGGATTTTGCGTTTGACCCAATTCAGGTTTGACCAACAGTATTAACAAACAAACAAACAAACAAATAATTAAAAGATATTACTTGCAAGATTAAATACATCAATTACTTTCAAGCAAATGCAAATAATGTAAATTATATTGCCATATTGTTCCCCACAAAAAATAACAACTGGTCAACAGCAAAAAATGTATTTATTAGTTGTATTTGAAAATCGTTGCTATTCCCAAATATTGCTTTCTTTACTCTGTTGTAAGTTAAACAGTGGACATAGTGTTGTCCAAAAATGTTATATAGACAAATCTATATAGACACGCAACAAATTTTAGCTTCTAAAATTTTAACAGCCTCTATTCCCAAACAATTAAACAACATAGTTAAAAGGAAAGTTGAAGTGACACATGCCTCTGTCCCTACTTTTCGAACTCCATCGCAGACAAACGTTACAACAAAATAAAGATTAAAGAGAATAAAACAAAAAACAAAAAAAAACAGATTCTTGATTTTATTGCATTTGAGTTAAAAAAAACCTTTCTAAATAGTTTTTTAGAAATGGGGTTGTACATACAGTAGAGTGTTTGGAAGCAGAATGTAAACTATCACTGAACCGTACAAAACTTGCATATTTTGCATATCAACCTAATTAAGCAAAAACTGAGAATTGAAGGATTGGTGGAATGCCATTAACAGAGATAGTCATTTCTAATTTAACGTAACTTTTTGTTTGTTTTATTGTTGATCTAAAAAAAAAAAAGCAAACTGAAATTAAACATTTCAATTTAACGTTGTAAATGAATCAGCTGATTGAAACATCAGCAAGCAAATTAAGGCAAAGGCAGGTGCAGCTTGACTAGTGTCAACATTGAACTCCATTGTGTTATAAATGGTATTGTTTATGATTTTATTGTAATTCTTTCATTATAAAATGTATAAAAAATAAAAGTAATGTTTCTATTTATTTATTCAATAATTTTCCTTCAACTTAGTCCCTTATTCATCAACCCCCAGTGCTGGGAAACACCCATAATCACTCCCATTGACACACACACACACTCATAGAGTATGGCCAATTTAGTTTATTCAGTTCACCTATACCGCATGTCTTTGGACTGTGGGGGAAACTGGAGCAGTCGGAGGAAACCCATGCAAACATGGTGAGGACATGCAAATTGCACACACAAATGGTAACTGGCCCAGCCGGGACTCAAACCAGCAATCTTCTTGCTATGCGGCGACAGTGCTAACCACTGAGCCACCGCTTCTATTCATTTCATTTATTCATTGGCGCAGTGGGTAGCACAATCGCCTCACAGCAAGAAGGTCGCTGGTTCGAGCCTCGGCTGGGTCAGTTGGCATTTCTGTGTGGAGTTTGCATATTCTCCTCGTGTTGGCGTGGGTTTCCTCCGGGTGCTCCGGTTTCCCCCACAAGTCCAAAGACATGCGCTTTAGGTGTATTGGGTAGGCTAAATTGTCCATAGTGTATGTGTGTGAATGTTTCCCAGTGATGGGTTGCAGCTGGAAGGGCATCCGCTGCGTAAAACATATGCTGGATAAGTTGTCGGTTCATTCCGCTGTGGCGACCCCAGAATAATAAAGGGACTAAGCCGAAAAGAAAATGAATGAATGAATGAACTTTAATGTAATACTGTTTGATATTTTTATATTTACTTTGGCTCAAAGCCCTCAATCAAGTTTGGTTTTTGGTCCATCATAAAAAAGTTTGGGCACCCCTGATCTTAATCATGGCCATACATAAAGGCAACTGACAAAATAGTAAAAACACTCCCACACCCCAATAGTTTCAGCTTTTTGGACCTATTCATTCATTCATTCATTCATTCATTCATTCATTCATTCATTTTCAACCGCTTTTCCAGGGCCGGGTCGCAGGGGCAGCAGTCTTAGGAGAGAATCCAAGACCTCCCTCCCCCCAGACACTTCCTCTAGTTCCTCCAGGGGGATCCCAAGGCGTTCCCAGGCTAGCCGAGAGACATAGTCCCTCCAGCGTGTCCTGGGTCTTCCCCGAGGCCTCCTCCCGGTGGGACATACCTGGAACACGTCCCTAGGCAGGCGTCCAGGAGGCATCCGAAACAGATGCCCGAGCCACCTCAGCTGACTTCTCTCGATGTGGAGGAGCAGCGGCTCCACTCCAAGCTCCTCCTGGGTGACAGAGCTCCTCACCCTATCTATAAGGGTGCGCCCTGCCACCCTGCGAAGGAAACTCTTTGCGGCCGCTTGTATCCAAGATCTTGTCCTTTCAGTCATGACCCAAAGCTCATGACCATAGGTGAGAGTAGGAACGTAAATTGACCTGTAAATCGAGAGCGTTTTGGACCAAATTCTTCATAAAAAATTAGACTTGTTTTGAAAACTTGTGGCATATATGAATGAAAATCTGAGAATCTCAGCTTTAATTTGGCATATGGCACATAGTCAAGATAATTATGCTTCCGATGTGTTGCCTCTTGAAATATAAGCTTATATTTACATTGGAATTTCTCAAAGACAATTTTCTGAGTCTGAAATGAAGCAAACCATTAACAAGGCCAAACTCAGTAGATATCAAAGATATCAAGGTTATATTTGCACAGAATATTCTTTACATTAAATACATTAAAGTTATATAGAAAACAGTGAATCACAAAAACAGACATATGATCTTTAGCTGGGTTTTCACAGAGAGGGTCACATATATACTTAGTTTTTAAAAAGAACAATAGCGTGCTTGAATATTTGCAGAACATTCCCGTTTTTGGGTGTGCTCTGGAAAGTAAATAGCCTCATTGGCTTATATCACTTCCCCTGATCTCATTTTGCTAATGACAAAGGTGAGTGATCTCAGGCTCGGCTGCCTCGCATCTCTCTGGGTGGAGCTGCTGTTTAGGGCTGTCAATCTGCCCTCATCAACTCGGGCCACACGAACAATAGAAACGCTGTTACCCTGTCCTGCTCTCTCCCCTAACCTCTCTCTTTCTCTCTGGGCAGGTATTTCCTGAGGGAACACAGGCCATTATCACAGCTGAGGAGAGTCAGGTTTCTCCACTAGACTTACTGACCCTCAAATCAATACCTCCCTATGAATGTGTGGGTCTTTGCCAAACTCAGCTGGAGGAGCACTTTGTCATGCTCAATATGGCTGTCTTTCTCAGAGACTTGGGCAGGATGCAGGCTTGGGGGGCCCCAGAAAAGACTGAGGGCCCAAACAAGAAACACGCAAAACATTGGAGACAGAAGGAGAAAGGAAGAGAGGAGGAGGCTGGAATACAGGTGTGCAGCTGCTGGTAGGCTGAAGTTACAGGTTGAGAAGGTCAGAGTACGGCAGTTTATTATTAGGTAGTGTTAAAAAAAAAGTTTGAGTACTGAATATGAAGTGCTGAAAAGTCTTGAAATGCAAAATGGTATTTGTGGTAAAGCCATTGACTTTCATAGTTTTAGTTCCATAGTCATAGTTGTTTCTACTGTGAATGTCAATAGCTGATCCCCCCCCCCCACAACATTCTTCAGAATATCTGAAGAATATCGTTTTGTGGTCAAAACAAGGTATAAGTTCATAAACGTTTATAACCACTTGGTGTGAGAAAATGGTAAGAAAATGTACTGTACATTTTTAGGTGAACTATTCCTTTAGGAATTTCTTTGTTCTGCTAAACAACAGAATAATGTTGGAAACTGGTAACTGATATTACATTAACATAACTATAAGTACTATGGAAGTACTAAATTAGTTTTAAATATTCTACTAAAATATCCTCTTTGCTGGTCAACAGAAGTAATAAACTTAAATATGCATTGATACAGAAATCTGGCCATATATGAACATAAATATAAAATTATAACTTTTATATATGAACATTCATTCATTCATTCATTTTCTTTTCGGCTTAGTCCCTTCATTAATCTGGGGTCGCCACAGCGGAATGAACCGCCAACTTATCCAGCATATGTTTTACGCAGCGGATGCCCTTCCAGCTGCAACCTATCACTGGGAGAAACATCCATACACACCCATTCACACACATACAATAGGAACAATTTAGCTTACCCAATTCACCTATACTGCATGTCTTTGGACTGTGGGGGAAACCGGAGCACCCGGCGAAAACCCACGCAAACACGGGGAGAACATGCAAACTCCACACAGAAATATCAACTGACCCAGCCGAGGCTCGAACCAGCGACCTTCTTGCTGTGAGGCGATTGTGCTACCCACTGCGCCACCATGCTGCCCATATATGAACATATATGCACATATTTATTATTTTAGTAACTGAAAAATTATATGCAAGTTGACAATTTTTGCAATGCTTTGAAAAATATTTTGCATATGACATTTCTTAATAATTTGAAATCTAAACATTAACTTGAATATCATCCATGTGATTTACACATTGCCATACATCAAATTTTTATCTAGAGATTTACAAAATGTAAATTTATTTGAAAATATTAAGTAACTGCTAAATAAGCTACTACTTTAATAAAAATATAGTTCTCTGTTTGTTATGTTAGTCTCAAATATTGCAGTGAGGCATTTTAACTAATGTTGACAGATTACAGCATTTGATTAAAAAAAATAATTAGTTAAAATAAATTAATTACATCAATATAGACTGATGCCTTAGAAGTTGTTTAGTGTTTGTACTTCCAACATTTTATTATGGTGTTTGTGTTTTTACCATGTATTGATAATTCAGCTAAGAAAGCTAATGATTCATGTCTCAATTTCAAGGGATGGAGGGATTCACAATATGTATCCCTAACATTTCCTTGTGTAAACAACGATGATATGACCCAACCCCAACGTATCTGCAAAAATGGCAGTAGAGAAGTTGGTTAGTGCTGTGGGAGTACGAATTGTAAAAATGAATCATATTGCTGTCAAAAAAAAAGGCAAAGCAACGGAGTCTTTCCAGATGTGCGTTTTGGTCTTTGTCTGTGATGAAGATGCAGATATCTGGACATCGTAATCCCAAACTGGCCCGGCGCCCAGAACTTTCCCCTTATGATTAATGGGGCATCTGTGGAGAGATGGAGTCATGGTGATGGGGTACGAATCTGCCTTTAGCTGATGCAGCAGGGACAGGTGCTGATTTAATGCAGCTAGTTGTGTACAGTCTACAAACATCTTATGAAGAAAAGAAAAAAAAACCCTCCATAACAGGGGCACATTGCTTGTTAAACCAAACACATTTTGAAGCTATAGTGAATCCTGACTTCTCCAGAATCTATTTCTCAGGGCTCTTAAGAGGATAATCAAAAAATCTTTGTAGTTGTAAGCAGTGACAGGCTGTGTACTCACATTACAAGGAAAACATAACAGAGATCGATGTTTCAAATCTGAAGTGCCATGCGGGATAGGGGATCTTACTGGTTAAAGGTAAATGAGCTTGTTAGTTTTTGTCAGAAAACATGTATAGCGAGAAGAACTGTTTCAATCTGCATTTTGGTCTAAAGCTAATCAAAATAAGAGCAAAACGTATTGAATAGATTGTAAAATGAAGGCTATTAAAAACTTCGTTTTTAAGACATAATTGACTGCACACATCTGATATATGGCCCAGTTATCTCACTTAATAATGTCCTGGCACAGAATCGAGGGCTTATTTAAATGGTTTTAACAAGTGATTTTAACTATGGCTTTTGAGTTTGTATGGAGACAAAATAGAATGACTAACAAACATTGAGAAAAGTTCATTGGAAATGGATGCCTGCCAAAGAGTCGGCTCTTTTACAATGCATTTTTTTTACGTAAAGATTTGGAACTAAGTGCCCATTTGAAATGCTCATGGGTTTTTGATTGTTGGAGCAAATTTAATTTCCTCCCCCCATGTCTAATGTGGGCCACAATACTTTTGCACAGAACCTTTGCACATAGGTTTTTCAGTCATTTTTATGTATCTACAAAGTCAAATAAGTCGTGTAAAAGTAACACTGTTTGTTAAACCATTTGTACTTGGTAAGTTGAAATTGAATGAGCAGTACTCCTTTTTCTGATATGATTTACTCTCTCTGTATAACGCAGCCCTAAATTAAGCCATGCTTCTGAAGTGCATGCTTTACTTAGAAACCATTAAATTCACCACACATTCATTTCATATTACAGTCTGAACTATAATAGCACACCTTCGAAAAAAAAAATGGTTATAATGTAGTGAACACAGAGATCTCAGTTATTGGTGTACAATATACAACGTTGGTATACATCTTGAGTAAACTAAATGTCAAATATCATAAAACCATAAAATTAAAACAAAAAATCATGAAACTGGTGTAAATAAAAACGTCCTGTAAATAAAAACATCCTGGTTACGTATGTAACCCACGTTACCCGAATAGGGAACGGGAGACACGTGTCTGATACCAGACATATGGGTGTTTGCCAGACGACCAATCACTCTGAAGAGTAAGAAAACGGGCCAATGAATGCCAAATGAGTTGGCAGAGCTCAGCTCTACAGCTGACAGCGATTAGCCATTAGTAGCATATAAACACCGGCAGGTGAGCAGTGAGCATTATAATTTTTTCTTGCTGAAGAGCTGATCACTCAGCTAACAGCTGGAAACTCAGTTGCTGTGGCAGTGAAGACACACGTCTTTGTTCCCTATTTGGGGAACGTGGGTTACGTACGTAACCAGGATGTTCCCCTTTATGGGAACTATGTCGTGTGTCTGATACCAGACATATGAGAGAGTGTATGGAAAACGCCATCCCCCGCTGAGTCGGGTGCTGGGGGCCTCGGAGGAATTCTTTAGGGTTCGCCAAGCGGGAAACTTACTAGCATAATAAAAAAGGCACACGCATCTTCGCGTTAGGGAGCATGGCGCAGCAAGCGTTTTTGACACCGAGCTTAATTTTCCCAATTGACCGGGGTTACCCAGTAGTTGGGAGGAAACCAGTTTCACTCGAAGATTATAAAAGCTTGCGTATGTGTTAGGTGTCGCCCAGCCCGCAGCTCTAGGTATATAATCTGTTAAGAGGCGCCGCAGACCCATGCCGAAAAGGAGGCACCGCTTTTTTTAAGTGTGCTCTCTCTCCCAGGGGAGACGGCTCGCACACGATCGAGGGTGATGGCATAAACTATAAAGTGGACCAACCTCTGCTTTGATACGGCACTTCCCTTCTGCCGATAACCACAGAAAAGAGCAGCTTAGAGACGTATGCTCTACATGTCACATTAAGCGCAGTGCGTGGACACAGCAATGAAACGGGGCTTCTCCACAGACAGTGCTTATAGGTTCACTACCTGATATTAAAAAGGTGGTAGGAACCTTGACACATAGCTGAACTGGGGTCTCAGGTGAACGTGAGAGTAGGCCGGTCTGATTTTCTAGCACGATTCACTGACCAAAAATGTCTCTGTAATCCTAACCCTCTTGAATGATACAAACACGACCAGCAGAGCTGCCTTCATGAACAGAAAACTTATAGATACTGAATCGAGTGTTCAACAAACCGAACCAGAACCGCTGGAGCTAGAAAGATCCCAAGAGGGCAAGAGAGGGAGGCGGGGATGGATTTAACCATCTTGCGCCACGCGCCTCTGAGGAACCAGCTGATGAGGTTATGCTTTCCTAGCACGCTACCATCCGTCGCCCCAAGGAAACAGGGATGGCAGCATGCCAAACCTTCAGGGTGGAGGGTGACAGCCTGCACTCCAGTTATCCTAAAGAAAGAAAAAACAACACTAATCTGGCATGTCTGGGGTTGTTCTCCGAGAGAAGAGCTCCACACAGTGAATAGACTCCACTACAGGACATAGGCTTGCCTATACAGGGTACTCTAGCCTGAGTGACGTGGTTACCATCAACTGATAGGTCGCCTAAGTCCACAGCACTCTGTTTAGAAACCCTCCATGGAGGTTCTAGAACCCTGCACGGGTGCCAGAGGGTGCCTGTCCCAGAAAAAGGAAGCATTTCTTCCAGGGAATTCATCAGGCAGAGCCATCACGAGGAGTGTGAGTCCTGAAACTCGGGTCCGGTTGGGCCAAGGAGGCACAACAAGCGAGACCCACTCCTCGTCTCCCCGACCATGCACAGAGTCTGTGCGAGCAAGCTCACTGGGGAAAAGCATATATTTTTGTAACCCTGGGGCCAGCTGAGAGCCAACGCATTTGTACGATTGCTGACGTACCTGCGGAGGGGCAGCTTCGGGATAGGGAGTGCTCACATCGGGAATCGGAGCGTCGTGAGGAAGAGCTAAAAAAAAGAGACTGACTCTTACCTTCCTCCCAGGATCCCACGGAGAGGCTAAAGGTGCAAGAGAATGAGCCCATCCTCTGGCGCCCTCAAAGCCTGTGGCAAAGTCCACCAAATCTGAGAGCTGGAAAGCAAGGCGTCCCATGCTGGCAGCAATTGGGCTTCCACACCCAGAGGGAGGAAAAGACGGTCTTTTTTCGCACACGAGGACCGGGCAGAGAAAAACGTCATCTATGCCAGCGTGTGCTTGCTGTGCACCCCTGGGGAAGAAGGGAACGGGAGCTGGAAAATTCATCTTACATCAGCCCACACGCAGCCATCATGTCTGACTCAAGAACCGTGACCACACACTGCACCCCGTAGGATGGTAGCGAGCCCGGTCTGTCATCTGAGCATGACAGCTCGCCCTCTGATGTTGCAAAATTCTAATGCTCACTGATCAGATGCCGGCTTTTATATCCCACTAATGGCTAATCGCTGTCAGCTGTGGACCTGAGCTCTAACAACTCATTTGGCATTTATTGGCCCGTTTTCTTACTCTTCAGAGTGATTGGTCGTCTGGCAAACTCCCATATGTCTGGTATCAGACACACGTTGTAGTTCCCATAAGGGGAACTGAAAAATGCTAAATTCCCAGTGCCTGAAGTTAGTGCACAAGTATTAGAAATTCAAGTATGTTTTATGTAATTTAAAAATGTTTATTTCCCTTAAAGAATCATTTTAAACAAACCAAACAAAGCAGAATATTCTTTATGTTTCAAGGTTAAATTTCTACAAGCCTGAACTGAGTACAGTACTGATATTTAATTTCCTGTTTCCTTTCAGCCTGAACAAAATTAATGTAGAAATTACATTTGTTTTTCCCTCACAGTATTTACCTCATCACAGAATATTTTTTATCAGTTTTATAATACATTTAATTTTGTAGTTTAAATGCAGAATATATGCTAAATTTGAAAACTAATAAGAACCTGCATATGGTATGAAAGATCCAAGTTAACTTCCAAGTTATGTCCAAGTAAATAAATTAATGAATCAAGTAAAAAAACAGCAAACTAATTAATATGAACAAAAACAAACAAAGGACTAAACCAAATTTTTAAATACACAGAAGATAGCCAATACCTAAACATGGAGCAGGTAAATATAATCTGTAACTATAAAAACTACTTTAAAGAACAGGAAATAAAAATCTCAAAATTCTGGAAAATGTTCCCATTACTAAACAATTTCAAAATACACACTCTCTAGGTATCTCTTTCAATTCAATTGAATTCATCTTTATTTCTATAGCATTATTTACCATGTAGATTGTGCCAAAGCAGCTTAACAAAGTAAGGCAGTGGTATAATGCTGGTGTAGTTCTAGTCAAATGAAAACAAAATCAGTTCAGTTTAATTTGAATCTCGCTGTTGAAGTGCAGTTCAGTTTAATTTAATGTCACTGTTAAAAGCTGATCTACTGAAAAGCAGCTATACCAGCCCCAACCAAACAAACTAGGGATGACAGTGGCATGGAACCAAAAATCCACCAATTGTCAGAAGTGAAGAACAAACCATGGGAGAAACCAGGTTCAGCCAGGGTGACCAATCCTCCTCATTTCGGAGGACTTGCTCAGTCTATTAAGACCAAAACAACAACAGGACCATATTTGTGCAGGTGTGTTTTTTTCACCAGTTACTGGTCTGGCATGCATACTACAGTGTTATTTGGTCATTTTTAAGTATGACATGAATATTCATGTAAAAAAATGTAATAAAATAAAATAAAAAGCAAAGATTTTAGTACATATTTGTTTTATAAATGTAGCTAAAAATCCATAAAACATAACTGTTACTCCAATTGTTTTCAGCCTGTTAGATATGCAACTAAATTTAAAAACATTATAATAAGAAACTCACACAGCAACAGGGGCCAAAACAGATGAAAAATGTTTTTGTTGCTCCAACAGCCCAGGGCTCTCTCTATATATACCAAGCACATCATTCCCATGGTCACTATCCAAGGTGAAGAAGCTTGTTGTCTCCTGAAAAAAAGGTAACACTTCATTTTCCTTCCTCTTCCAAAACCCAGAGGTCCCCTCAAATATCTCAGCTGAACATCTGGCCTTAATATGCAAAAGATAACCACAAATAAAATAATTCAGGCTTGTTTCTCAATTTTGAACAATTGCATACTGTGGGAAAAAGGCAGATCATGATCTTTTAGCGTTCACAGTTCCAGGCACAGACTTTGTCAATCTCTCAGACAACACCAACTGTTGTCATGTACTGCAAATTAACTCCTGCATATTCTCCTTGAAATTTAAGGACACAACCCACAACTACCTCATGGTTTGTGCATTAGAGTCTCATACTTCTCTGGAATGGTCATTTGTGTTGCATATTTTGTTTTGTTTTTTCCAAAAGAAAAAATCTGTTTTGCCTTTTTCCATGAGGCCTTGCTAAAGATTTTGATTTGTGATAGAGTGGAATTTTATTTTCTGTTGGACAGTGTTTTGTTTCCTGTTTTGTATCCAAGCACCCTGTTTTGTATCTATGTGTATTTCATAGAAATGCTGAATCAGATACTTTATTCCCATATTGCCTGCCAAGTGTTATTACTACCTAGAATTGTTTTCAAGCAAAGGCGTAATTCATAGCTTAAATTTGCAGAAATCAAGTTAGCATTTAGTTATTTTATGACTGGCCTCCACATGTCATATTGTATTTCACCTTAGTGCACATGCCTGAGGCCTTAACTTTATTTTGTAGGCGTTTGCTTTTAGCCAACTGGCATTCTGGTGCACGAGGTTAGCCTTGGAGATGGGCGGGTACGTGCATGTCTGTTGGCCCTCAGTAAAATTAGCCCATCATATTGAGTGTTGACAGAAATGCTGAGTGCAGAGGAGCTCTGGAGGCAACCCGAAGGTGACATGGCCCCATCTGTCAGAGTGCAGGGCCAGCTGCTGCTGTCAGGTAAGACCTTCTGCGGTAAATCACTGCCGTGTCCTGGTGGGAGTGGCCTGCTCTTTTCCCACTCGCAGTGTCCTAATGGGGAAAGCAGGCCCCGGCCTCACCAGAGAGCCAAAAGGAATTCTGTTAACTGTCTCAAAACACAAGGGGGTCGACTTTCAATCCCAACTGCATCTGCAGAAAAACTGGCCTGTGTCACAGAGCAGGAAATTGTTGGATGAAGACATTCTTCATTCTCAAACATATCCTGTTTCTGGATTTTGACTATATTTTTATTATATATGAAGGAGTCACTTAACCTGGATTAAAGCATTTGTTTTCCTTGTTAACGTCCCTATTGTTTGAGCATCAACAAATACAATAGGGATGATTATTGAAACAGATGTCCTAACTCAATTTGATTCAGACTCAGAGGCTCTTGATTTAGATTTTGGTTGGATTGTATTATACTTAATTTGAGTATTTTTCAGTTATAAAAACATTTAGCTTTTTTGCTAGATTATCCCCCAAGCTAATGCTATAAACAAACTGTGAGCATTCTTAAAGTTTATGTCAAAGCAAATTTACAATGTTTATTTTGTTAGCACACATCATTGTTAAAGGTAAAAAATTAATCTGTTACGTTTGGAATAGGGTAGTAGAACTGGAGTTGTAAAATTAGTGGCATGACCCCAGAAGGCAGTGAGGTTTTGGGGGTTAGTGTAAGGGCTCGTTTCCACTTAGCGGTACAAGTTAATCCACTGAAAAAAACGTGTGTTTTGGTAATCTTCAATCAAAGTCTGTACATTTGCTTCTGCATTTGGAGTGGCATTCTTTCTCGGTTGACATCAGTATTCTTAACAATAATATTCTTAAGCACACCCCTCTTGCCGTTAGTTTCCTATGAGAGAAAGATGTGCAAAAAGAAAGTCTCGCTCTATTCAATATTCAGTTGCAGCTGGAAGTACATCAACATACTGAAATAATAGTCTCAGCAATTTTATTCAAGCATACAGCTAATATATTATTACATTTTTCTAATGCTAATTATTTAAGGGATTGTTAGGCTGCATTAAATGGGAGAACCAGAGCTCAAGGTCTTTTCCATAACACCCGTTGCACTTGTTACAGCATGAGAAAAACGGCATCTACAGTACACTCATGTTAGTCTGTATTTCAGGCCCTTTTCCCATGGTTAGCATATTCAAATGGATTCGGCCCATATCCAGACCAGACAATAGGTTTGCCACAAAATTAGCACAAAACAGCTCTCCATGGTCAGTGAAGACCATGGGGAGATGAAGCATTAGGTCAGAAATTCTGGTTTGGATAGGCTTAAAAGTGGTTTATTAAAAAAGTGTTCAGCTCAGGTAGACATTTTCATTCATACGATTTAATATTTACACCTCTTATTAAAAGAAGGTGTGAACCCAAACCTCACCCCTAAACCAACCATCATTTGATGGTGAGCAAATCATACTAAAATGTAGAAATGAGATTTTACAAATTCTTAGAAATTGGCCACTAAATTAAAAAGTTACAAATTGCAGTGAAATTGCATTAGATTTATATGATAACCCATGTAGTAACAAATTTCAAATATACTGTATGAGTCAAATGTTTCTGAAAAAGACTTAAAACAGACCAAATTAAAATAGTATTTTAAATGTTAATCAAACACATCGAACATCAAACATATTTCGGACCAAGAAACAACATATCAAATTCATATTGGCAGGATTCTGGAAAGAAGAAAGGTTGAAGTAACGGATAGTACATTTTAGATCACACTGTAGTGACCCTTAAATAATAGGTCCAGAGAGATCAATCAGCATTCCTATGGACATCAGAAAATACTTTAGACTTGCTCAATATTAAATGCAGGAGATCTTCAGGGCTTTTGTGGTCTCCATCCAGACACAAAGCTGGGTAAAACTGGATAAAAAGACACATGGTGACCATGTGGAGGCCACCTTATCTCAAGTTCAAAGAGATGGAGGAGGCCAAAAAAGCTTACTCAACTCTGAATATGCTTTCATGATAAAAGTCTTTTGGACAGAGTGTTGGCTAGATTGCTTAAGAGCAGAGGTCCTTGAGGAGACACGCTAGGACCTCCTTACTGAGTGATGAAAGCTGAGGCCCCTGCTCTTTTGGGAAAAAACACAGCACCATAGTATACACCAACTCCCATGACCAATCCAAAGTCTTGACAACTTTGTTAAAAATCTAAGTTTTCCCAATCGTATTACAAACTGTTACCATGAAAATTCATCTCTCTCGAAGGCAAATAAATTATGAACATTAAACAACGATTAGGAAAATTTTGCCATCTAGTCATTTAATCAGTAAAAAATAAAACAGCATCTTAAAGAACAAACCTTTCAGTCCAGACCTAGAAGCACTATAGGGTCGGAAAGACAATTTACTTACCATAAAGAGTTACTTGTATGGTTGGTTGGGTTTTGGAGGGAGAAGCATTTACATTTATTGGTAACACTTTTATAATAATTGCACACTATGAATCTTATCTATTTATTAAATATTTGCAAATAGTTAGTTTATCATTTTTTAAGAATTAATGTTACATTAATAAACATTAGTAAGAATTTTATAAATACACAAATGCTGTATTCTTAACTTTAAAATGCTTACTTTATTGTTCTTAATGATTGTGTTTTCATATTTTTTTAATGGTTGAATGATTAAGCGTTTCAAAGGGTGCAGTTATTATAAAGTGAAAAGACCCCAACGGTTTTGAGTAACCTATTTCAAAAGGTAAAATATATATTATTTACATTAAAAAAGACTTTTAGGTTCTATTGATAAATATGTTTTTATTATTACAAATAGTATGACTCTAATAGTAGGAACTAGGATGGGAGAGCAATGAAGAGACTGTTAGACAACAGGCATAGAGGTCTTCAGTCAGATATTATCCAGTCATCTGCCCCATCCACACGCCTCCATGTTGACAGACAAACTATGCCTCTGCTAGCCTCATCCATCTTCATTGAGCTCTAAAGAGTGAGGGTAAGTAAGCTTGACAGGACAGAAGAAGGTCTGGATTGTTCCAATGTTATCTCAGACTGGCTGAGATTTCTTGTCCAGTGGAGGCTCTGTTTTCCTGGATCTCTAAGATGTGTGTGTGTGTGTGTGTGTGTGTGTGTGTGTGTGTGTGTGTGTGTGTGTGTGTGTGTGTGTGTGTGTGTGTGTGTGTGTGTGTGTGTAAGCCCACAGTCTGCTCACAAACCTCCTCTAACTTACTAGACTTTCAGTCTCTAGACATCAATGGAATCCGTCAATTTTTTTTTTGCCTGTACATTAACTTTGAAAGCACCGCCAAATCCTTTTACACTTACCACACTGTGTCTGTTTGCTTCTCCCTGGTAACCACACTAGACTGTGTGATTTCCTTCTTTGTGAAAATGTGCGCACAAATTGGATTTCAGCCAATTGGAATAAGGGACAAAATAATAATAATAATTTCTCCACCATCTGTACTGACAATGCTCAAGCAACTTGGCTCTTGTGTTGTATCAAAAAGATTGTTGTTTATGGACAAGCTGAATCTTATTTCTCTCCAGAGGTTGTTAAATATCCCCCAGCAGGTCACCACACCACCACACACTGCATTCCACCAAGTTAAAACCCAGCTAGGGGCCAAGGGTGTAAAGCTCACTCTTTTCACGTACACCCAAAGTCCCTAAGGCTAAAGACATAAACCGTTTCTTTCCGTGGAGAGGAACACCTGCTTGCTCTTCCGTGCTGGCTCGTGGAACAACAGAGCTACAGAAATTAAAGGTGCTGTAAGCCAGTTAACTCATTTCACTAGCTTCCAGCCAAAGTTAGACCACACTTACCTAACCACAGGCATAAACAAGATATGCTAACTAACTCTTGCTCCTAGCACTTTAGGAAAGGGAACACTACCTGAAGAAATGCATTTGAAATAAAACAGAGCAGCAAATCACTTTACAAAGGACTCTTCTAAAAGATGTTTAATGAAGGGTACAAACAAGGGAGATAATTTAATCACTTATGACCTTGAGTGGTGGATTCTGTGGTCTTGTTATACCTCAATAAGGCTGTTATAGGCCTACCATGCTTGGAATATGGTAGTAGAACTGGAGTTGTAACATTAGTGGCATGACCCCAGAAGGCAGTGAGGTTTTGGGGGGTGGCTCGTTTTCACTTAGTAGTACAGTTTAGTTTAGTATGATATTACTGTTTTTTACTGTGTCAGAAGTATGAAAATAGCGAATTGTACCACACCACTTTTTGGGACCCTTTCAAAAAAGTACCTACCAAAACAGTACAGTACTAAAACAGTGGAGCTAGACTTGGTACATGCACAAGTGATGATTCTCTGTAAACCAATAGTGTTCAGCAACAAGTGAGAGGAACGACAACAAAGGAAGCTCAATTTTTAAGTACACCATCAAAATGCAATACCATAATAATAAAGTGTCACACAGCAATGAAAAAATGGTCAAACAAAGCTTGTCCCTTTTGACACATAGCTACATGCCAAAAAGCAGAAACAGGATCTGCTGCATTTGGATCTGCGTCAATTGGGATTTTGGCATACACCATGCCTACCAAGTAAGGGTACTGCATTGAAAATGCAGAGTTAGAGTGACAATTAAAATTGCTTATTCTCAATCTTACTGTACTGTACTCTACTGTATACTGTATATATACATTCATTCATTTTCTTTTCGGCTTCGGTTTTATTAATCTGGGGTCGCCCCACTGACCCAGCCAATGCTCGATCCAGCGACCTTCTTGCTGTGAGGCGATCGTGCTACACACTGCGCCACCGTGCAGCCCTAATATATATAGATATATATATATCATGCCACTCTGTGGAAATGGGACATAATGGAGGTCAGCTAGTAAGATCTGTGCGAGTAGACTTAACTATCCTAATCTCAGGAGGTGTACAAAATTCTATGTCCTTGTTAGTGTACTTGCCTCCCATGTTCAAGACAAATCCCTCTCAGAGCAGTGCCCACACTTACGTATATAAACTTTTATGTTTATGTTTACCAGTACCTAATGGAGAAATGCAGAGAGTCTGATGCAGATTTATTTTGCTGCAAAAGGCCTGGCAATCCTGAGTTTCACTGTTCTGTTAACAAGATCACATTCTGATTTAGCATAAGGCGACATTTCTGTAATGACTACATGTATACAGGATGCTCCAGTGTGGGAATGGTGAGAGTAAAGCAATGTTCACTTTCGATTGGAATTTGCCCTCAGCATAAATAAACGTGTATGGAAAACAATAATTAAAACAATATTTATTGTTTGCTTGGTTTTGGAATGTGGGAGTGCATGGCATATAAAAATTGAGCTAGGCAAATTGGGACAAAAATGAAAACCACTGCATATTCAATTACAGCATTTCTTTCTCATCGTAATATAATGCATTCAGACAAGCAGGAGACATCTATTCTTTCTTTTTCCAGGCATATTGATTTTATCTTCTAGCTGTAGATGGGGGTGGGGGTCATTGCTTGTTATAGGCAATGAAGTCATGCCTGGTGTTAAAACTCAAATTAGATCTGCTTCTTAAGCCAAAGACAGAGGAATCTGCCATGACAAGCTGTGGACAGCTGTGTGAACCATTTAAATCACAGTGCAGTTAATATCTTCATTTAAATCAACAGACAGGTTGCTTACTAAAATGTAAACACACCATAGATTTAAGACTTCAACTCTTATGCTTGGGCTTAAAAACTAGACATCCTAGATATGCTTATGATGGCACAATTGAGTTGCATATACTACTGGGCAATAAACTGCTAAAGATTTTTATGGTAAAAAAATGATAAAAAGATAATGTTTTTGACATAATATTTATTCTTCAAAGTAGACCTAAACAGCTCAAGTTTATGTTTGTTTACATCTGGTTAAGTCTTAAATCAATCACGACACACTCTAAAGAGAAGCATTGGTAACATGTTAACATAATGGTCCATTAGTTGATGTATTTACTAACAAGAACAAACCATTAGTAATGCATTAATTACAATATTTATTAATCTTTTTTAAAGGTGCTAACAATGCTAAAGTCAGTAAAATATATATATTATTTACATTAAAAAATGTAACGTTTCGTGTCAGAATGTCTGTCTTTGCTTTGGTTGCATTTGGTTTGGTTACATTATAGCATTGACAAAATACTGAATATAGTAAATGCTATGATGTTTTTGATCCATAGAATAATAATGCATAATACTGTATATTATTATTTTTACAACACAGATATACATATGAATTGTATACTATTATAAATGTTATATTAATGCATGTATTAAATGTATCAAATTAAGTATAGAAATAATTTAATACAGTAAAATAGAAAGTTGTGAAATACGTATTCACTGTGTTATAATTAATGAAGCTATTTTACAAATGTATAGGGAGCTCAACAGGGAGTATAGCGATATGCATAGGGAGTGAATATAATATAGGGTACTTGTTTATACAAAAGAACACACTTAGTGTGCTTTTCATGTGACTGTCAGTTTTGGAGGGCCCTAACATTCATTACTGGTCACAAATACATGTAGCATGAGACTGTCTGGTAAGCTTTTCACAGTATAGCGTGTTAGTTTAGACATGATTGATGTTTTTCATTGTACAACAATGGTGGTCTCACACAGTTCGACTCAATTAAATGGAGCTTTTGCCAACAGGATGTCTTGTCCTGTGGCAATATCATAACATGAGGCCAATTAATAGGCTACACAGGAGGCCACAATGCAAACATTCCACAAGAGTCCAGCGGCAGGGCACTATTTCTACTCTGAGCCCAAATCATATCGCCATGTTTTCATTGCGATCTCTGCTCAAGTGGTTATAGTATTCTGAGGCAGGAAAAAAGTAAGATGTAGAAAAAGAAGATGGAAATGCTAAACAGCCGTACCAAACTCTCAACAGTGCACTTGCATGGGTACTTGCACAAGTGTTCTGGTCGCTACTCAGAAGCGCCAGTTTCATGCTTCACAAACAGGACATTAACTTTCAGTTCATGAAAGAGAATCCTTTTTTGGGGGGGATTTGCACACTGAAAGA
This sequence comes from Danio choprae, assembly GCA_903798125.1. Lineage (NCBI taxonomy): Eukaryota > Metazoa > Chordata > Actinopteri > Cypriniformes > Danionidae > Danio > Danio choprae. The sequence goes on from CAIGQW010052710.1 coordinate 2,186,285, forward strand.
TTTCTATATATTGAAAACTGATCCCTGAAAACTTCTTTTTGGAATTAATGACTGGTGACAGAAATCTCCCTGTGACTTATGCTTGAATCACAGTACAATTCTCATTACTTACAGGAGAAAGGAGAGCAGCTGAGCCTTCCAGTGTTTATGAGCAGTGCTGGAGTGTATATCAGAGGCTGAAGGTGGTCTGATTCCTTAAGGAGTGTAGATGTGTGTGTGTGTGTGTGTGTGTGTGTGTGTGTGTGTGTGTGTGTGT